>JACWBX010004252.1:13321-47972 GCA_014622435.1 Polypedilum pembai
AAAAATTTTTACGTTTATCATCGGTTTTGAAGCCAATCGCAATATCGATAAAAAATATTGAGATTGGAAGCAATTTCCGTTCGATTTCCTCCTTCTCTTGCAATTCTCCTTCACTTTATGTGTGTATTCTAATAAACAACTAAGCATAAGCTTCACTCTCTTTCTTTTTCAGTGCTCTGCTCAATCATAATTTTTTCCCTTTTCATATGATTATATACAATTTTATTTTGGGATGCGGAAAAATTGGAATTTTTCTCTCATCTCGTCTTTTTATTGCAAAAAATTTGTTTTCATATCTCTGTATTGCGGTTTTTTGGGGTTGTTCTTTATTCTTGTACATAAAAGTTTTCGTTCTCGCTGTCTCTGTATCTTGGAGAAAAAGATGAAAATCGTTTATCATAATCATTCAGCAATAAAATCAAACTCGGATTGTTATATTATTACGCTTTTATGGTCCATTCGCTATAAATGCTTCTCTGCTGCTGCTTTTTTTCATTCACCCGTCTGTTGTCATTGTTCGACAAATTGAAGAGAAAATTTTCTCTTCATTCATTCAATTTTCATATTCATTAGAAAGTTTTATTGCTTTAGTGTCTCGGAGAATTCTCGATAAGAATAAATTTAATATTAAAAGAGAGAAAGTTTTGCAAATAATGAAATTTATTCTTTTATTGTGTGATAGAAAGAAAGAGAAGAAGAGATATCAGTTTTACAATTTTTTACTTCTTGTGTGATAGTTTTTATGGCAAATTTTATAATTTAATATTTTCTATACATAGCTATGCCATAAAATTGTCCACACACAAAAACAGAATTATGATTAAAGTATTAAATTTCATCATCATAGAAATTTTCTCGTGTAGATATTAAAAAAATAAATTAATTATGATAAATCATTTTAAAAACTATAAAATTTCCATTTTCATGATGTTCATTAAACGATGAAAATTAAATTAATAATTCAAAAGTTCTTTTTTTGCTATGTTTGCAATGTCCGGCGGGAAGAGTTTTTTTTATTATGTTTTATATTTGCGTGTGTTGTAGTTTTTTTCATTTCCATTTGTTGTTGTTGTTTTCACTCATAAATTTATAAAGCTGTGAAATTTTTTGTCATTTTTCTCTCTTTATCTTTCTCTCGTTTGAAAGGGTTGGAAAATTCTTTTATTTGTTTAATTTTTTGATGAAATTTTGAAATCTTCAAAATGGTATATTCGTCTCAAAACTAAATTGTCCAAACTGTTGTGAAATTGAGAAAAATAAAAAAATTTAAACGTAATTGTCCAAGAAGGTTTTGATTCAAATATTTTGTTACAAGAAACAAATGTATCGCAACATGCGACAAAATATTAAACTTTTGATTTTATAAAATGAATTTTCCAACCCTTTAGATTCTCTCATCCATTACGAATTAAATATGAATGAATTCCGCTGTATGAGAGAGTGAAAAAAATAATTAAACAATAATTATGAGACATGAAGTAAAAATAAAAACATTTATTTTATTATATTCAAAAAATAAAACTGTTATTTATGCCTCAACACAAGAGAGTGAATGAGAGTACTATTGAGTGGTAGCAGTGTAATTTTCTGTCATTTATCAGGGATTAACAATTATTGTGTTGCAATTTTCCCTGTATTTTTCAATTTTGTTGATACCTGTAATATTTTTTTCCTCTCTTTCTGTCAATTGAATTGAATTTTTCTGCATCGATACTGATATTATTTTGGGAAACAAAGCTCCTTTCTGACTGACACTTTTGTTATGTTGTGGAATATTGGATTAATTTTATTTTTTCATTTTGACTTTCAGTGTAATAAAAATGATGAAAAATTTATTACTCAGCCAAAAAAAATGTCGCCCAACTGCGTCTCGGGAAAATTCTTTCTCATTTCCATTTAGCAAAATATAAATAAATAAATTCAATTGAGAATCTGTTCAAAAAAAAAAATATTCAATTTGAATATCGACAGAAAGAAAATTGTTGTGTATCTATCTTGAAGGGGATTGTTTCAATTTATGAGCTTTATTCCACACAAACATGTCGACATTTGTCAAAAAAATTTATTCTTTCTCTCCCTTTAATATTTACATACGTAGGCATGCAGAAATTGTGTACATAGCGTATAGAAAAATATAAAATTTATCGATTGAACACGTAACATTTTGACTACATAACATTTTCTCTTCACTTGCTCTTTTTACTTTCTGTGTGTCATGACTTATTTCAAAATAATAATAAACAAAAATTAATCATTGAAAAATTTACATATTTTATGCTCTCACTGATTGACTTTCATTTTTGTTTTAATTACGCACAAAATCACTATTTTTTTAAATCTCTTTCTCATTGCGAATAAGCAAATGGCACAAAGGAACGCATTAAGACAAAAAATTTGAAATTTTTGTCTTTCACAAAAAATCATGGCTATAATCAATCAATATTTATTGCAATTGTGCGTGCCTACACATCAGGCAATAAATCGGCCAGCAGCTCCTTCTCGGTGGGTGTCAGTGTGCTTGGAAATTTAATATCGAATGCCACTAGGAGATCACCTTTACGAGTTGGATCGCGTGGCATTGGTAGACCATAGCCTTGTATTCTCTTGACTGTGTTTGGTTTTATTATCTCATGTTTTGTACTAATTCGCAGCTTCTCTCCTGTTATCGTAGGCACTTCGAATATCACTCCACATAGAGACTGCAAAGAGAAAAAGAAAAATTATTTAAATTTCTGAATTTAATTCATTCCCGTCATATTTTAGAACATTCATCATCGAGTGTGTGATTTTACCTTCGAGCTTTAAAAACAGCTCTTTAATTGACGTCATTTATTTTATTTTACTGTGAGTGAACACATACTGAATGCTACATATCATACAATAAAATTAAATACATCATTCATTTTATTCATTCATGCTGCTACTGCTGCATCATTCATACTGATGATTAATTTTTTTCTATTAATTCATTAATTGTATTTTCTCCTTCTCTCTCTCTCTCTTTTATAAAGAGAAAATTTAATCCCCTAGATAAATAATTTATCATATCACATTCACATTTATGTACTTTGGAAATATTTTATCAGAATTCTCATTCATACTCATTTATGTGTGTATATATATCATATTTATAATATAAAATCGCATTTGGTGCAAGACAGAACAAGAGAAAAAAGAGTGAGCATATCCGATTATTAAATTGTTCACTTTAATCGCCTTAACTTTGCTTTTTTAGCTCATTTTATATAATGAAAATTTTATAATTTGAAGATTCAGTTTGACTGTTTCTTTTAAAATATGTTGAGATTTTCTAGATTAGTATTTTAGCTTAGATTTATTGAAATAAAATTTTAAAGTTGAGATTCTTTAGCGCATTTTCCTCAAAGAAAAAAGGCGCCGTCTGTCCGTCCGTTCGTCTGTTTCCCTAACTAATCTTTATCAAAACGGTTTTTCGTCTAACTTTTTGCGTTAATCTATTGCTGCTGTCCATGAGGCCTGTGTAATGGAAGTTCTTCTCGAAACTTCATACTTTACACGAGTTGTTCTAAATATTTTGATTGAACATAATATTGACACGTAACAAACGGTTAATATTACCGATTTTTGAAACTAATGTTAAAAATTTTAGAATTCTGAAAAACTTTAGAAAACTAAAACTTTCATAATTTCATGTTAAAAATTATAAAATAGTCTTCAATTTATCTTAATATACTAAAAAGTCTTATCTTTTTCTTTTGTTTGTTTTCGCTGCTCAAATACTCGAAAAATTTCCCACGTAACGTAAGTTGTTGGCAATTAAGGAGTGTTCTATTTAAAAGGCGAGGAGATTTAGACTACGACAAGAAGAAGGGCAATAGCTCTTGAAAGAACAAGTTACAAACCAGCATAACCACACTTAACATGCGGTTGACGTAATAATTTGTCAGAAGTCATCCAGTATTGACCCAATTATTTTCTAAAAGCCAGCAGTTATCCTTTTATGGTAAATAAAAAATTGTCAAACTATTTTTCCTTCTTTTTCATGATTTATTGCATTCATCCCATTGAACATGAACAATAAAAACGTCGCGTGGTAAAAAAATTTATTGCAAAATAATTACAACATCTATAATCATCAATCACTGCCAAAATCACTTTCACACCTCTTCAATGTATCAAAAAAATATTTTTAGACCAGGTGATATTTATAATTATGGCTGCAGGCAGCTATTTGACAGTTTTGAAATTCATAATAATTAATTATCTCATTAATTATATTTCTCTTTCACATTCAACAACACAAACAATCCTATATGTCTGTTTATCTACTTTATTTTAATTTTTTTTGACAGTGACGCTCTCTCGCACATATTTTATCGACACATTTCAGACAAGCTCAATGAGATGGAGAGAATTTAAAGAAATAAATGCGAATTGTTATCTTTTGTAACGGTCAAAAGAAAAATTTTTAAAACTTATATTCAGCAACTTCTGAATTCAGCAGTTTTTGAAAATTTTTAAAATGTAAACAAAAATGAAATTTTCTTCTTTGTGATTTTTATAATCAGTAAAAGGTTGATAAAAGCGAAAAGAACTAGTTTATAAGAAGATAAAGAAATGTCAAAAAGTTTTCTATTATTTCTTTTTAAAAATTTGAGTGAATGTTAATATTTTTCTTAATTTAAACCTGCTCATATGCCATTGACAGCTCTCCGTAAGAAGAAATTTAACGAAAAGCCATTAACACTTCTCGCTCGCCATGTCATGACTTCACTCTCGTGCTAGATATTGCATTGCAAGATTGTTGTCGAAGTTAAATTGATTTCATTGCTTATTGCACTTCAAATATACATCTTTATAGATTTTTATCTTCCATAAATTGAAATTTAATTTCATCTCTCATTCTCCATCTATAGTTCTATGCATGGAAAAACTTGCTATGCTATGCTTGAATCGTCGTCAACGGCTCCATTTATGGGTAGAAAAATATATACACATTCAAGACTGCAGACATAGTGTCTAATGCTTGCTAGCTGAGTGTTGTTGATGATGATGACGATGGCGAAGCGAGAAAGAGAAAATCATATTAAATTACTTCAATGAATGAGAATGTTTTGTTATATCTTCTTCTTCCTTTTCGCACGAGTTTTATTTTTTTTGTGCTTAACCATAAACATGAATTTGCGGTATGTTATGTAACCAACACCTTTTTATATTTGCTTATAAACCTTGAATTGTAGTCGTCATTTTTTTGGCAACATCACACATATTACATTCATCATCTAATTTCCCAAATTGCTCGCTGCCTTTGTTGTCTAACATGCAATTACATGTGTATTTATAATAATGCAATGTCATGATGATAGTAGCGGCAAAAACACAATGGGAGGTCTCATTGTCACACACACACATGATGAATTTTATCGATAATTTAAGTTACGTGATAATTGTGTTTACCTGCTTGAGAGTTAAACGAGCTGTATACCGTAGATCGCTGCCCTCTCGCTTAAACAACGGATGCGGCTTGTCTCGAATTATAAAGACAATGTCTGCAGGTATTCTGCCCTTTGTTTGATCACCTTCCTTCTGGAAAGTGACTTTTGTTCCACTCTTCCAACCCGGTTTCACCGAAATGCTCACATACTTGTCTTCTTTCTTCGGCGTACCATCTGGCTCGAGTACACGTCTCGAAATTTTCATTTTTTTCACACAACCATGATAAATCTCCTCCAACGTCACGTACTGCAATGTGAAGAAAAATGTAAGAATTAAAGAACGTGTTAAGCAGTGTGAGGCATGACACATGCTTCACTCTATTTATGAATGTGTGTGATTTAGATCCCATCTAGGTGTAGCATGTGTATGGCGTTCATTTCAAATAATATTGAAATATTAAAAGCAAGCCACAGGCAGTTTAATCATAAAATCATACCAAATCGTGCTCAACTGGCGGATCCTGAATTTTCTCCTTCTTAAGTGGTGTATGCACGTTAAATGAATGTGACCTAGATGAAAAAAGAGATGAATTATTGTCAAAGCATAGCAGTTGGCGGCCAGATTGCCGTGATGTGATAATTGGATCAATTTAAAAGTGTGAATTTAAAACTGGACTGTCCAGCTCACCTAAATGCCGTTCCAAGGCCAGGCGATCGACCTAGGCCAAATGGCGAAGAAAAGAAGTCGTCATCAAGTCCACCCATGGACGAGAAAAGATTGTTGTGGTGATTAAAAATATCATCGTTATCGAAAAACGAGCTAAATGGATTACTAGTGCCAAAGAAGGATTCGAATGTGGCGCGCGGATCACCGTGAAATTCATATGTGAAGGATGAATTGCTGTTTGTTGTGCCATTTGATCTGTCTGTAGATTAAATAATTTTAAAAATGTTAGAAATTAAAAGAATTTTATTTAACTTACTTCCTTTTAACCCATCTTCACCATATCTGTCATAAACATCACGTTTCTTCTTATCACTCAGCACCTCATACGCTTCAGCAATCTCCTTAAATTTCTCTTCAGCACCGGGCGTTTTATTTTTATCGGGATGATACTTTAATGCTAATTTTCTGTATGCTTTCTTGATATCATCATCTGTAGCACCCTTCTGTATGCCGAGTATTTTGTAATAATCCTTCCCCATTTTCATAAACGTGCCGCTATCTGCTACTGATTCTTACTACTGCTTTTCTTCAACTACCACCCCTCTAAGAATCCTCACTTAACTAAATTGGCTTCTTAGGCGCGGTGTTGACAATAAGCGTATTCTTATTTCTTTGTAAAAGAACTTCTTCACCTGATTAAGTCTCTTTTTCTGTACGTCTGTGTGTGTGTATATGAATCCTGAAAATGAAAAAGAAAATATTTTTTGAAGCCATTAAACGACTATCATCATCTGTGCTCTTTAATAATGAAAGAAGCTTATGAGAAGGGGATTACAGATCCATCTTAGACATATTCACAAAGAAGATACATTTTGATTGAAGTGATGGAAAATCCTTAAACATCTACTTTACATAATTTAATGCTCGTCGTTTACTTTTGACATTCAACATCTTTGAGTGAGTGAGAGAGAAGAAGAAGATTAGAAATCTTGACAATATTTTTCTATTTGAGTGAATATTAAAGACGCTTTTAATTTTTCTTCTTCTTTTTTCATTATAAACAAGCAATAATGGAAAATTTTCTTTCATTTTGGTAATGAATAATTTTGATAAAAGAATGTAATGAATTTAGTAAAAGTTTATTTTTAGATTGAATGTAAATAGGATTCAAAAATATGCTTATAAGAAGGAGAAATATACGTGTATTTCTTCTTATCATACATTTTTATAGAAATGAAAAATAAAATGAACAAAAGAAAATATTTTTACGAAGTCAATTTTCATTACATTTCAAAATCTTTGATTCATTCAGAAATTTTAAAAGTTAGAAACAGGATAATCGTCACTATGGCTAGTGTTTTTGCTTTTTCTTCACTACTTTTCGCAAGTGACCATTGCTCTGATAAGAAAATTTCAAATATATTGTAAAAATATTTTTTTGTTCAATTCAGTGTTGTTATCATAGACTTCTACATCTACAATATTTGTCTACGTAAAATAAATCTACGCGTAAATGTCTACGGTCTACGAAATCTTTCACATGTCTATGTCTACGCGTAGACATTATATACGTAGACGAATTCGTAGACCGTAAACAATGCCTACACGTATATCTACGTAAACACATTAATGTAGACGTTTACGATAACAACACTAATTCAATTACTGATAGTAAAAAAATTATGAAAATTTTTCAATTTAATTAAGCAAACAGATAATATCTAAGTAGACATTGTTTGGAACAAACTATGCAAAATTTATCAAAAGTATCAAATTTTCTCAAATGAAAATTCCTTTTTCAATGATTACTTTGTTTTTTGCTTATCAAGAGTTTTCATCCTTTCCTGAGAAAATTACTTAAATTTCAAATATTCCAAAATTTCTTGATAATAAATTGTAATCTCTTTTTCATAAACACTTCATAACCCTCTCAAATGGTTTACAATGTCGTTGATGATTATGACGAGTCGACAAAATCATAATCATAAACACGATTTCGCGGGACACAAAATCCTCTCGTTCTTATTTTCTTTCTCTCATACTCGTTAAAACATGAAGCGCCTTAGAGTGAAATGAAAAATTTATGTTGAGATAAAAACGTTTAACAAACATTAAAATGTTATTTTATTTTTTTCTCTTTCTGCTTCTCTCCTCTCATCATCATCATCGTTATTGCGTGCTTTTAGACAAAAAAACAAGCGAGGAAAATGAAAATCAGAGTGAGAGAGAGTCGTCATTTCAGCGTAATGGAAACGACAGTGGCAGCAGCTCACTCTAATCTTGACATTTAATTTTTAATGATCTACTAAAAAGCCTGCGAGGTCTGATATGAAAAATGCCTTCGCATTATTACAGCATCGGTGAAAATTAGAAAACATAAAGCACAAAGTGTCATCTCCATGAATCTTTCTTGCTCACTCTCGCGAACACGTCAAAAAGTTTTTCTACTTTTTCTTACTCACTATGTGTTTAGGAAAAGAATATTTTTTAAACGGTTGGGTAAAAAGCATATTAATCAAATTGTGTTTGCTATTATATCCTTCGGTCTCAGACACTCGCTTCGATGTATGACGCGGCAAGAAAAGAAAATTTTCCTCCGAGCGTCATGACTTTCTTACTAAGATTACGTCACATTTGATTAATCGTAAAGGATCTCTAAGAGAAAAGCAAACAATTTCTACCTTAGCAAAAAAGTTGCAAAACCATCAGAAACTTGTTCCCATCTGGATATTAATAAATTTAATGTATCACCTGACAAGATTGCTCAAGCTAGCTTTTTTTATCTCTGCAAATGACAATATAGAAAATGGCAGGTAGGCAAAGATAATCATTTTGTCTCATTCTATTCGTAAGAAATGTTTTTCATTAAAATTTACGTCACATTCATTAACGTAAATTTCTGTCGAGGTAAGAGAAAAGTTTCTTCCATTTAAATGAAAATTTTCACCTGTAATTGCTTTAGAACTATGCCGAATGTGTGTATAAGTTAATTATTGTATCAACTAAAGCAAATTGAATGGAAAATTAGTAGTTTTATCCTCACACTTCACTGCACTCCGAATCTATTCACTCACTGAACTGTATGTGTTGTTATTCTCTAATCACACTGTTTGGAATAGCATTGCGCTCTCTTTTTCTCGCACCTACACTGAAGCAAGCGCACGAAAATCCACTTGTAAGTAATATCGCATTTTATGATGATGTTGATGATGAAACAAGCACCTTATAAATAAATTTTTCTTAGTGATTCTCCATGCCACTTTCCCGATAATCTTGAATTTTTATTTTCTTAAAGAACTTACATTGAAAATCACTGAATCCCTAATTTCTCGCCTTCTTTTTATTCTTCATTTCTATTTTTACACAGACAGTTGTTTCTTCGATTTTTTGCCGAAGAAACGATGTGCTAAATATAGAATTGGAAATGTGTTTGAACTTATTTTCTTTTCACTCGCATATATTTTCATGATCAAATAAAATAATAAGGATTATAGTGAAGATATCAATGTATGTAAAATTATTTGCTAAAAGACAGCATTTTTAATTTGTAAACATTGAAAGTGTTGAAACTTGTTCATGACCTTGTGTTCTGCACAGAGTTGTAAAAATAAAATCTACTTTGTAGCTTTTGGCTACTGACTACGGACCAGTAGTTTAACAACTCTAATTCTGCATATAAGATTTAATTTTTGAGAAAATAAAGTTTAATGCAAAACAAATGAAGATTCTTTAGATTTCTTAATAAAAATTAACTTGAAAATTGCATAAATATTTTTACTTTATCTTCTTACTAGTGAAGACATTAAAAATTCTCTTTCTTTTATTACATTAGCTTATGAGCTTTTAAACTTGTTCATATAGTAACAAGTGTTAATTGATTGTTTTACATTTTCTCTCAAGGTCTTACACTCATTTAATTCATTCTTAATATTATGCAAGTAAATTATAGCTGTTTGCAATTAATGTTCCTATTTCGCTAAAATGAAGCTCATTAAAATTCTTGTTCTCCTGTGATCAAATGAAATAGCAAAATGACTAAGAGGCTTATGTAATTAATAGGAAATGAAATACGAGACTTTTATCTGGAAGATTTATCTTGGAACTTGAGAGCTATATTTAGATCTTATTTTAATAAGATTAATTAATTTATATTTTGGTTAATTAGACAACTTTTGACCTCACATTGACATTATTTTCATTATGATTGAAGCTTCCTTTTTCACTCTCACTTTCTCGTGCGCGCAAAAGCCTTATAATCCAATTTAAAAGCAAACAATAAACATAAATTAAAAGCCATTAAGTGAGTAAGCCCTCGAGCATTTATGAACTAATGAAATTAAAGTCATTGACGATAAAATCTTCAATCTTATAGCGTTCTTTCTAATTGAAATAAAACGGAATTCAATAAAAAAGCATGAGATTTTAATTATCTTGAACAATCAAGGAAAATAAAAGAAATTGACGCCAAAATGAGCAAAAAGCTTTCAAGTATGACTCTCTTAAAACATAATGAACTCTGTTGAAAGAAGAAATAGAATGACTCATCATCATCATCTTACGAAGACACATTTATTTGCTAACAAATTTAATGAACTTGTATGTTTGTATTTATTGTATTTTACACAGAGAGTGAGAGAGAAATAAACAAACTCTCTGTCATTGTCAGATACACATTGAGGAAGAAAGAATATATGACATTGAATAAGAACAATCAAGAAGAATTCATGAACGAAATAAATCTTGAATCTTTGGAATAATTGATGCAAAATATGTATTTAACAGATTTTACTTACAAATATCTCTTTAATGTCACTGTTTTATATGTCGTAGAAATTTGTCTTTAAATTGTTAATATTAAATCACTACTATCTTCCCTCCAATAGAAGAACATTTTCTTGTATTCGAATTTGCCAAAATTTGAAAATATTTAGAAAACTTGACTTTTTCTTCGAGTAAAAAGAATGAGAATAATTTCGTTTTTATTAAAATATAAGGACATATCCTTCTATTCTAATAAAAGAAAATGTTATTATATTCAAGAGAAGATGGTGATTTTATGATTAAAAATAATTTACAACTTTTTCAAAGTTTATTTTTGTTTACATTTGAAAAATTCATCATCTCGGTAAAATTCAAATTTTACCGGTAAAAATGTATATGAAAAGTTAAATTCAATAAAATTTCTTTCTATTTCAAGGGAATTTATCGGATTAAAAACACACTATCGATTGTTCTATCCCAATGCCAATAATTCGCACTAATTGTTCTTAATTACTTTAATTTTTATTATATCAATCAATATAGGGAGAGAGGTGATTGCAAAGAGCGTGTGTGTACATATCCAATTTCAGTTTTGATTACAAACAACTCGAAGCGAGCAACCATGCAATTAACATTGTGTACACATACAAATAGACGCTCAATGCAATCAATAGTTGCAGTTAACGATAATTAAGGACATTTTTCGTATAGAGTGACATGAAAAAGTCCATAGACTATGTTGATATTGTTCATGTGCATGGAAGGAGCGAAGCTAGCGGCAAATTGACTTTTCAAAACGACGTTCAAGCAGATGAAGAGGAAAAAACATTTTCCCAATCACATTGGACAACATAGGATTCCATCTCTATTCTATGGAGAAGAGGAAAAAGTTACCGTTTGAATAATGAATTTATCAAACTTTTTTTTTTGTATTTTGTGCTTCGATTAAAAAAGAAGACAATTGAAGCGTTGAAAATGGAAATTCAAATTGTTCAATTGGCCCTGCTACTCACTCAATACTGTTCATTCATTCGACTATTAACAGTTTAATTAATTTTTGTCGTTTTTTTTTGTGAACATCCGGATGACGAACTTTTTTGCTCTTTCACATTCCATTGAGTTGTTTTTATTATGAGAAAAAAAGGGATCGATTATTTACATTAGTGAGATGAAGATGTTATATTGTATGAGTTGGGAAATTCTACAAGAGAAAAACCAATTTTGAGATAAATCGATTTAAAGAGTGAAAACTGTTGTTGCAAGCTCGTAAGTTGAACTGAACACAATGTTAAACCCTTCTTCTTTATCCGACACACAATGAAGGATATAAGAAAGTGTAAGCACAAGAGAAAAGAGAGAAGAAATTTGTCATGACAAGGAAGATAAGTTAAATAAACATAAAATAAAGGGAATCGACTGGATTTCATAAAAAAGCTCTTGAGCTTCGAAGATAAAGAGGAAAAGTTTCACAACAAAAAAGAGTGGAGAGTATAAAGGTTTTATGGAAGATTGGGATAAAGAAGAATAAACAAACTTATATTTTTTTTGCCCTCGCACTCGACAAAGAACAAGCAGCAGAAGCAAGAGAATAAATCCTTCCGGATATGTTGTTGCCGCTTTTTCTTTGAATTTTTTGCATTGCCTGCGACTGTCATAAATAATAAATAACAATTTCATGTGTAAGTCATAACTTTGTGTGTGTGTATTTATAAGAGTAAAAGAGCAAATTGCCCACGTAGCATTTTTAAAGAGTAATAACAGACATAAATTATGTAAGAATTATTTTTTCTCTTTCTCGCTCTCAAACTTTTGCCAAACCGCTCGCTCGTTGAGATTTTCCATCTTTGCGCGACGTTTTTTAAGTGCCAAAATGTCAAAATGATGTGTTACAACCTAGAATCGTCTATAAAGCAAGTGCAAGAATCTCACGAGTGCCATAGAGATAGAAAAATCATTCTAGTCTCAAGAGTTGAAGCAACAACAGCCACTTTAACATTCTTGCTTTGCATACATAAAGAAGGAAGATTTTTTTCGCTTCATAATTATGAAAATAAAGAAAAACTCTTGCTTTTATGGCATGAAAATTATTTTAAGTTGCAACGTGCGCAATTATGAACGTGAACTTCCCTCCTTTTTCTGCTCGACTACTAAAACACTACAAATTTCTCATTTCATATTCATGATTGCAATCATTTCACTCTATTTTGTGCAATTTTGCATTCATATTAAATTATCTTACGTGACTCTCCTACTGATTCAGATTATTTTTTTCTCACTTAGCCAACATTTGCATGCAAATAAAAAAAAATATTTTTTGATAAAGAGTCATGAAAATTATCCCGAGAGTTTCCCACACAAGTGGTCGTTCTATAATTTACAGATGCAATTAAATTTTTACTCTTTCTTGTCACAAATTTGTGAGAGAATATAAAAAATAATGACTGTTCTTGAAAATGTCGCGCAATAATCTCACTCTCAAAAGAACTTTTCTTTTCTGTGCCAAACACTCACATTTTACTGCAACATTACAAACAAGTTGCACTTGGGAGAGTTCAAGAGTGGCAAAAGCCTCATTTCACACCACTTTTAAATCGCTGCGAATTGGATGATTTAATAGTAAACACTTAAAATGTTGGGCGACATCCAAGAATGACATTTAGTACTGGAGCTAATTTATTAAAAGGCTTTATAGAGCAAAAGAACAAGAGTAGTATTCCTTATTTCTTTTGATAAATCATTTAATTATGAATTTCATTTAGCTAATTTGGCAATTTTTAATGAAATTTTTGTTTTGATTTCTTTGTTTGCATTCAAAAAATTTACTTCAAAAGTAATTTTTAAAATTCTTAATTTTAGAAGAATTTAAGCTGTAGATAAACTTCTTGAAGATATTCAATATTTTTTCAACTTTCATTTCGTAAAATTAACAAGTTTCTAATTGCTTTAATTTCTGCAACAAAAAGTTTCTTCTTCTTGCTACTCACTCCTGAGAAAAATGCTAATTAATCAAATACAAAGCGAGAAAAGATTTCTACAATATAAAAAAGAGACGAAGGAAGAAGAGGATGAAGAAGAGCTTAAATGTGCCACTCGCTCTCTTTCAGCAAATAAAGTTCTATTGTTTAAAAATACAATCATAATAATAAAAGCCACCCACGAGCGCGTCACATCACAATTGACGAAGAGGTCTTTTTCAGTTCGCTGAATAGTACATAGAAAAATTTCAATATAATTTTATTCTTTCTCACTCTAGAACAAACGACATTCTCGTTAGGAGGCCATAACAAGACACGTAGCGAATAAAAATGGGACAAAACGTGATCAAAAATGAGTTTGATGGATCTAATAAGCCACTTCAATTGCAACAAATTTTATATTTTCATTTTTTCGCTGTGAAATGACATGAAAAGAACAACAATGAGAGCAGTTTTGTATGGGCTTGGCTGTTTGACTGTTTTTTGATGAAGATTTTGTTTGCATAACCTATTTGCCTATTTAATTTTTTTAAATTGATGGACGCGTCATATGGAAAAAACTTAAAAACAGACAAAATTGAGTGAGTTAAAAACTTTATCAATATGAGTAAAATTTCGAAATGAAACACCTCTTGAACATTAAAAACTTTTTGTTCCTCATCTTCACTCTTATATTTAAGAAAAGTTTCAAATTACGGAAATGAGTAAAAGGCATAATTTTTTTATTTTTCTCTTTTATTCAATTATTCACAGTTTAAACTAAATTTCACAAAAACAACCCATCAAATGTTCATTAATATAAGCAAATAAGAGAGAAGAAGGCAAAGCATTTAATTCATAAAGCCTGGCAATGTCAAATTTGACAATTAAACAAATTGAATTTTTTTCCTTGTGTTATTTCAATGAAATGAGAAAGTTTAAAGGCAAAATAGAACTCCAGCATTGCAATAACAACATGAATAATTGATTTCAAATTCAATTTCCAAGCTCGTATTTTTTACGACTTTTGATTTTTCCATACACAATTTTAAAAGAGAGCAAACAAGAGATATGTGCTTGTCTTAATCAAGAAGTAGACACTCTGAAATAGTTGTTTTCGGCTTGTTTTTGATTCTAATTATGACGGAATTGTGAATATATTTTAGTAAAAAGTTTTAGGTAATGTAAACAATTTAATTTGATAAAATTTAGCAATAATTTGCTAATTATCAGCAGTTGTAAGATTAAATTAGAAAGTTATAGACGAAAACCTTCTTAATTTTAGAATTCACTTTGATATAAAAACATAAAATAAAAAGGAAAGTCATAAAAATAATATTTGAGAATCAAATAAAGTCGAAAAATGTCATCACCTTGATATCTTGATGCTCATTCAAACGAAAACAGAAAGAATTGAGGAAAAGACAGATCCATGTGCACAACGAGTCATATTTTATTAATAAAAATTTTATATTCAATCAATTTGTTATTCACTGCCGATGGCAGAGAGTTGAAGAAATTGCTTTTATAGCAGAAAATATGCTTAAATGCCATGACTCACATGCACACACACTTGAAAATACTCCATCATCAGTGGATGTCGTTGAGATGATTCCAAAATAACACCCAATTTTATGGCATTTCTATAGCACAATAAATTATCCTAAAGTGCCGTTGATGTGCATAAAAGAAAAGAAAGAATTTAAAGAAATTCACAGAAATGTCAAGTGCCTCATAAAAAAATTATGCCTGCTCACAAGTAGAGCTTATTGGCAATATTTATGTAGCGTTGAACACATAAAAATCTTCATTTGTTTGCCAATATTTGTTAAAGATTTTTTTCTATGGTAAATTTCATGTCCATTTGCCAAAAATCTCACACACATTCTCTATCACGTCAATTATCAATGACAATGAGCATAATAAAGTGCGAGATATCATGCGTAAAATTTCCATGTGCGTGTCCATGTTTACCAGATCCTCTCTCTCTTAATTCAGCTTCAATTGTGAAAATTTTGTAGAGCATTAAATAATTCAAGCTATTCAAGTCTGAAAATTTGTCATCAGAACGATTGAGTGCACTGAATAATAACAACATTTCACATACAATTTGGTAGATGTGTGTGGATCCATCACACATTGATTATTCCACTCTCTGTCGAAAAATGTAAAATTGAAACATTGTTGGAATATTTATGGAAAATTTTAGCTTATTTATTTAACATAAATGATGCTTTTTGTCACTATCACAACTAAAAATGCGCTAAAAATCAATCAAAAAAATTTTGATTTGCATGCAAATGGCAATCAGGCAAGCATAGAAATTCTCTATATATTATTTTAATTGATTTGCATGTCACTGATGCGTAACGTAATTGAATAACATGAATCACTCAATTTGTTCATCACAGATAAATAAATTGAAAAGAGTTCGTGTGTGAGAGATTGTTGCACTGCCTATATCATTGCTGCAAAGATTAATAACTCTTAAATGCTCTTCTTTGTGGTCAATCGAGCGAGACACACATTCAATTTCTATTTTTGTCACATTATAAATTGTCATAGCGATAATTAGTGACCGGTTGTTGTTGTTGTTGTTACAAGACGAACGACATTCACTCGGTCAATTTAAAGTGAAGTCACTTAAACACACACACACTTTCCCACGCAGACACTCATGTGGGTATAAGACAAGAGAGATGGAAGAAAAAGTCAATAACTTTACAAGTTTTAATTTATTGCAAGAAATAATAAAAGTTCTTTCTAAATAGAAAAATATTGATTTATTTTGTTGTTTTTTAACGTATATTTATTGTCATATTATTGTTAATAGTCAACAATAGCTTTAGAATAACATATTAAAAGACTCTTAATTGTTTAATTTTTATGATAAAAACTTATTTTTGTTTACAGTTAAATTTTTCCTACAACACCATAAAATCTTCCTCTAACTTCTTGATTTCTTAACAAATTTGTGTTTGTGATTTATTTCAGTAACATATTATGATAATGTTTTAGTTCGCAATTAATCTATAAGTCCATTAAGAAAAGGGGAAAGAATGAGTGACGTTAATACGACGATTGAAAAGGGTTAACATGAAAATTTCATCATCCACGCGCGTAAGTTAGCATTGTGAGGAGAGAATTTTTTCTATTTTTAGATTTCATAGCATAAAAAAGACAGAGAGAAATGTCTTTGAATTGAGGAGATTTAGTCAATTAGATGATGATTAGCAACAAAATTGACCTTGTCAAAATGCTCTTGAATCTCAGCCATTTCTCAAATCCAGATTTTTCTCACCCACAAGTTGATATAAAATTGTAAGGTAATGACATATAAAAAACAAGTCTATATGAAGTTCAGTGTCAATTAAAATATTCATACATTCAAGTAAAAAAGAAAGAATGCAAGAAACCTTCGAAAATGAAGAAGAAGGAATTGCAATTTATAAATTTTAAATTGTATCATTTTCTTGTAATTTATGGAGTGAAAAATAGCAAACAACATCAATAAGAGAATTTTTATATTATGTGATTGACAGAATCATTAAATCAAACAACTGGCTAATAAAAAAAATACGAAAGATCAACACCCGAAATCTTTTCTCTTGATAAATTTTTCTTTCTTTCTCTCTTTTTTGCCTTATTTGTAATTTCAGAAAGTTGTTAAATACGTGCTTTACACATTAAAATTTCATTCGTATTGAGTCACCTTTTGTGACTTCTTCAATAACGTAACATAGAGTGAATTATCAATTGTATTTCATTTCACTTTGAACTGTCTTGAACTTGCAATAATCTTTCTTTAGCTGTCAATCGCTTGAAATGAAATTGAATGTAAATAATTTACAAATTTGAATATTTTCTCTGTGTATGTTTTGATTTTTATTTTATTGGCATTGACCACATAAAGTCAAAGCAAAAATGGTAATAACGTCATTGTAACATCTTAATTAATGTACTTTAATTGTTAAGCTAGAGCTGAAGAGACAACGTGTTTGCATCTTGTGTGCATAAGCTTTTGCCTTTTAAGCTGATAACAAGTTATTAATAATATTAAAATTTATTGATTTTATACTCTTTTCATGAACATTTCCATATCGAGCCGTAAAATTGATCAATTATGAACATGTATGAATTTATAAACACTTAAAAGTGCTGACGAAAGGCAAATATAATTTAAATTTTGCGGTGTTTCGAGACAAAACATGAAACTATATTTTTAATAAAGTGTCGACACACAACTTCTTCTTCCTTGTCTTCAATAGTCATATTAATGAAAAATTCTTCTCTTACTTACAGAGCATATTCTCTCGGCTCTTGCTTGTTGGTTTAGTTTGTATATATGCAAAAGTACCATTGCCATTTATGGAAACTTGTAATATCAATTATTGTCGAATGCTCGGAATGTCGAATGTCTGTGACTATATTTTTGGAATCGCTTTGAGCTTTACTTTTATGACTCAGCAACAACAGCAGCAGCACTAACAAGATGTTATTTCTCTCTTTAAATGTTATCTTTACTCTTTACGGGCCGTTAACTTTTTTTATACCTTATTTCAATAATTCACAAACGGAAAGATCAAAGAATCATTTCCATTTATTTTCTGGCGAAAGCATTTAAATGATAATTTTTTGATATCAGCAATCGGAAACGAAGCGTGGACAAAAGGAAGCTTATCTTTAATGTTTAATCAAGTATGAAATTTAATGTTTTTTATACTGAGTTGAAAGAATTGAATTCAATTTGTAAACAAATAAAAATTTTAAACTTCAGTTTAGTACTAAAAATATTAAAAATGACTATTTCATGAAAAATGCGCTATAATCTAAATTTGTACTAAAAAGAAGCATTTATAATAAGATTAAATTCGATCGACTTTTTTGGACGCGCTCGAGACTTACTTGCCGCTATTACCATTTAAAGACTTTGACTATTTCATTCATTTTTTTGTGATTTTTTTTTGCACACAGACTATTCAACTCTTGTTGCTTGCCTTCTGCCCACTTGAGAGAGTGAAAGAATTTCATGATTTGACTCCTTTAAATCCATCAGACATCTCGCATTCTAAATAAATCTCAAGAGTTTCAATGCCAATTCAATGTTTCACATTGAAGGAGCAAAATATTCTTCTTTTAACAAGTTAAAAATAATCTCTCAAATGATTCATCAACAAAAAAAAGTTTGTTTAAAGATTTTTTCTCATCACACTCGCGTTTGTTGGTGAAATTTTATGAAAATTACCTTTTTTAGATATGAATTATCCACACAGATGAGAAACGAGAACTGTTGATTTTAATTTATTGATACTAATCGTCTTCACCTTCCATTTATTCGCAACACTCATGAAACTCTTTTTTTATATATTATTTATCTTCACTTTACCTTGAAGTTTTTTCTCTTTTTTTTATTTATTCAAGGTATTATTTCAAAATGATCTCATATATTCATTTTTAATTCACATTTTCCACTCATATCAATTATTTTATTATGTTGCACAATCACAAGTTAGTATGAACAATTTATTCTAAGATAAATAGAGAAGAAGTTTTAACTAGAAAATTCTTCAAAATTATTTTATAAGCAAATTAAAATTTATTCGCAACGTAATTAAAAGAAATTATTTGAAATTTAAATTTACAGTTATACGTTAATTAATTTGAATATAAACTAAAAATGAAATTTTTTTAAACCTAAACTCGCGATTTTGTGCGACTCTCTTCTTTCAATTCAATCAGAAAACTATTAAGTGAGAAAGAGAAATATGTACACACATCGCGATCTCCACACATGTTCTCTTCTCCGTTGTCGGTATTTTGCACACACATTGACGACGACAATGGTGATGATGATGAGAATATAGAGTGTGTAGAGAGTGCGGACAATTATAAAAAAATATCAAATTTAAAGATAATAAAGTTTTAATTGTATGAAAATTTGCTACAACTTTAATTAATCCCTCCAGAATTCTTATCTACGCCACTGCAGATATTTGTGGCGCAAAAATTATTTTTATGAATATTTTTCTTTCATTATGTATGTCATTGATTTAAAAATAAAAAAGTTTTTTTTCATTCACTTTGTGTATCTTCGCTTACTCTTTCTCTCTCTCTCTCTCGCACACTCAATATGAAATTTTTTTTGCTCGATTAATCCAATTTTCATGAAAATTCATGCTGTCATATAAATTGAATTTTTTTATTACAAAAATTATATCAATAAATTTTCATTCTGAATAAGAGCTGAATTTAAATTTCATTTTCGCAAAATTATAATTTAACGAACTTTTTATTTTTAAATTTATTTTGACTGTTTTTCGAAAATTTAAAAATTCAAATCTTTATGGCTCAAAATTCAAAAATTTTTTAAAAATTATTTTTCATTATAAAGCTTCCAGCAATATGAAAAATCAATTAAAGCAAAATAAACATAAAAAATTAATTAAAAGTCAATTAAATAAAGTCCATGATCTTCATTTCCTCAAAAATTTTAATTTTAACAATGAAAACAGCACATGAATCGATGAATGAAAAAAGCAAATAAACAAGTCTTTATAAACAATAAAATTGTATTATTATCACCGCAAAATGTTTTGAATATAATTTGCCAAAAGAAAGAAAATTATTCGCGAGCAGTAGAACGAGCGATGTTAACGAAGAAGTAACTGAATATTGACTGAGGTAAGCATACAAATTATATTTTTGGCTCAGCTTTTTCATATTGACATGCACATATGACGACTCTGAGAGGTGTGTAAGAGAGAATTGAGATCGATACACATAAAAACATTTGAAAAATTGACTATTAATAAAAAGTTATTCAAATCACTTTTGTAAACCCATCTATGAAAATGAGCAAAATTGAGATCATTCAAGAAAAAAGATTCCCACGCGATTTAAAAATAGAAAAATTTGAGAAAAAATTATCATATTTTATGTATCATCGAGTAGCGAGAGCAGAATCGATGAAAATATTATCGAATGAGAAGCAGCTGCGAGAGAAGTAATTACAAATCAAAATTTACTTGGACGCAAATTCAGTTTTGTTGTTTATTATTATTGCCACTGCATTCTGTTCCCGATATTTCCTACTCATGACGTTACCATTCTATTTATATTTTTCTGTATGTATTTGAGGCTTTTTATTTTCTCATTATAACTTCCTTGTATCATATAATTCAAGATTTAGAATTTGTTGCAAATTTTATTAATCATTTAATCGAAGGTGACTTTGCTTTTTTTATATTTTATTTATGGCAAAATTTAAATTCTAAGTTATTACTGCTTCAGTTCAAGGTTTTTTCGTCAAAGTTTTATTCATTCATTTAAATCCATTAGTAAGCATAGAAGAAATTCTCAAAATTCCAGCACACAAGTGTTTTTGCTAAATGTAACGGTTAGTATAAATTTGAAAAAGTTGAATACCCTTCGTGCATGCCAGTCAATGACCTCATTGTTTTCCTTTCACATTTTTCATCCGAGAAAATTCTTGCAATGGCTTAAAAAGTATTTTTCAATTTTTCTCTAATTTTCTAACTAAAATCAGTGTCACAATGGACTACTGCCGAATACTTACTAACATATTTAACACGACATTCACAAAAGACGAAACAAAAGACTTTGTAAGCTGCATTGAAGTGATAAAAAAGCACTTGGATGAAAAGTTGGAAAATTTTCAAGAGAAAATTGACGAAAATCGTGAAAATGAAATTGTTGGAGCAAAGATAGTCGTGTGGGATGTTGAAGATTCAGAAAATATATCAAATCTCGTAAAAATATCAAAAGATCGACTTTCCATATTGTCACAATCTGCGTTTTCAACATTAAAAGCAAATGCAACGATTATTGCTGGAAAATACATGTACGAAGTACAGCTCAAATCTAAAGGTGTCATGCAAATCGGCTTTTGTAGTTCAAAGTGCAAATTTACACAAGATACAGGCGTTGGCGATACAAAATTCAGCTATGGTTTAGGTAAATGATGAAAATTTTCCTTTAAATAATTAATTAATAGCAAAAACAATTTTAGACGGCAGCAAAAAGCGTCTGTGGCATGTTTACACAAAAAATTATGGTCCGTATTGGAGGAGTGGCGATATTTTCGGTGTTTGTCTAGACATGGAAAACAGAACTATCGAATATCATCGTAATGGAGTTCCGCTGGGTGTTGCTTTTGATGACCTCGAACGAGGACCAGGGATTTCACTCTTTCCGGCTGTTTCTCTTGCTTTTAATGATTCATTGACAGCAAACTTTGGTGGATCACCATTTCGTTATCCTGTTAGTGGTTATAAACCAATTCAAGTTCCTCCAACGAAACTCCTCTATCAAGCTGATATTCTTCTTGAATATTTAGTCAACATTGCACGACTTATTAGTTCAAGCTACAAACAACAAGGAAAAGGTCGTAGCAAAGACAGAAATTTCAGTTGATTCACTTTACATGATCATATCATCGTTGATTGTTGAGAGAATGATTCCAATGCTGATAAATTCTTATGTCGTTGAAGATCGAGTTGTTAACATTATCAAAAGTCTTTGTGTATTGAAAAGCACAAGTGATTCATTGATACAACCGGGATTATCTGGCAGTACACTCGAAGCGCTTCTTTCACTTTTATGGACGCACATGGAAGACTTTGAAATTAAAATTTTTCTCAAACGCCTGTTGAATTACCTCTCGAATACATTCAAAGAAACACCAACTGATTTAGAATACGAGAATCAGAGAAAAATTATCGTCATTTTGACATGCTTGTGCAATCACACTCAAACACGAAAATACTTTTTAGAGCACAAGTTTTTCAAGAAGAATTGCCTCGCGCTCTTTTTATATATCAAGCCACCCGATGAATCTACTTTAGAGCTATTGCTCTCGGATGAAATCATTTGGACTGACGGACTTGGTGGCGATAAACAGACATATTTAGACGCATGCGAGAAGCTCAAATCTTACACATCCATCCTCTATTTCTTACAAAAGAAGCTCATTTTAACATTGCTTAATAATAATGATGGCTCAGATGATACACCATCAAGTCGCAAAATTTTCATGAATCGATTTCGTACTTTTACTCTTGATAATTTATCGGTATGTTTTTATTGACATTTTATTGAATTTTTAAAAGTCATTTTTCAATTTAGGTATCATTTAATACAACAACACAACCAGCCATTGGCCTTTCATTGCTTTGCTTATTACTCGATGTTGCGAAACAGCTGCATGATGAAGAAAATCCTGAAAAGGAATATTTGGTCGTAAATCATCGTTATTTCTACGATAATTCATTCAACTATGGACATGTTGATCGTGTCGGTGGAGTTCTTTCACATTTGACTCGCGTGTTTAAAAAAGAACTTGCTGATGAACTTGGACTTGATGAGAATGAACCGATACAGCAACAGCAGCAACCTGTTGAGCAAAATAATTTCCTACAAGATATTTATTCAACAATGTTTCTTGTTGGCAACAACAATGGCACAGGCAGCTATTCTATTGTTCGCAATCCATTCAATACACAATCTAGTCAAATCGATGTACCGATAGCACCAGGAAATATCGATAATCATAAGTCAATTTGCGAAATTATTGACTGCTCAATCATGTTTTATCATAGTGTCGCTTATAAATATGTCGTTATGATTGCTGATTTAAGAGATTCGATTTCGCATTTATCAAATATTCTTATGGAAACGAAAAATTGTCGTGATGAAGTGATTAAAAATTTAGAAGAATATAAAAACTCAATTGAGGGTTTTAGTTCTTCACATGATGAAGTTTTGAGAGAACTTTCAGAGAAATTTTGTGAAAGGAAAAACATTTTTGCTGTAAGATGAAATTTTGTGTAATTTTTCATTAATTAATTATGTGTTGTTACTATTTTAGAAACGCTCCATTGAATTAGCAAGAAAGCAAGCTTGGTATCGATCAGTAGCTCTCGGAACTCAAAGAAGAAATCTCCTCTGTTGGCTAACTGGATGTGTTTTTAAAACTATTGTAGAAGCTTCAACAACTGGAGTTTTATTTTCCTTCGTTCCTGAGCATTATGTCACTGTTTTGCCGCTTTTGCTTGACACAATTTTAGATTTTAGCTTTCATGATTCAGGCTTGCAACATAATCTTGCTGAATCTCAAGATTTGATTGACATGAGTGCAGAATTTTTGAGCTCTCATTTGGCAGATTCACGTGTAATTATTGCTAGCTGCAAAGATGCATTAATTCAAGCACTTGGAACATTGACTTGTCATGAAATTGGAGTAAAAGCGTTAGAGAACTGCAGTGAAGAAGCTCAATTAATGCTTGTACGTGCATTGCTTAGAAGATATGAAAATCGTGCTTGGGGACAGAGCAATTGGATAATGTTGAGATTTTGGTTGGGTGAAAATGCAGCTTTTGCTTATCGTGATCCAAGACAGCCTTGCATTTTTCAAGATAGCTCTCAAATGACAGTAACTTTACCACTTGCTCGTGGACGACAGAAAAATAGCTCACACACTGGTTTACTTCATCTTATTGCACCTCCATATCCAAGCAAGCATTTTCAACAACTCATTCGTCAAGTTTTAATTGATGATGAACCTTACAGCACAGGATTTTTGAATTCTCTCTTAACACAACTCAATTGGGCATTTTCAGAATTTATTCATATTCTTCAAGATATTGAAAATTTATTACAAAGAGACAGTCAAGCTCCTTTGCCTGATCCAAGACAATTAAAAATATGCAGTATGTGCTTTGATTTGACAATTTCACTGATGCGCGCACTCGAAATGATTGTCAATATTGCACCAGAAATATTTAAAGATCCAACGCGACCTAATAGTGATAATTTACTTGGAAGAGTTTCACAATTGGTCATTCAAGTACTTTCGCGTGTCACAGTTCCACCTTCATGCTTTCAATTTGTCATCGATCTCTGCTTGCCTGATTTAATTAGTGTCACACATTTTGCAGTTTTGACTGCTTCTTTGGGAATTCTACTTGGACTTATGAGTGATGAACTAGAATTTGAAACACTTGCAAAATTACCAAAAGTTTCACGACATATTCTCACAGATTCTTCATTTCAAATTGCTTGTCTTGAATTTGCGCTTGGAGAAATCAAATCAACCGTGCATATGCCAGCAGATCAACCACGAGGCAATTTTGATCCAAAATTAAATCGATTCGTTGATCCAATTACTAATGAAATACGTAGAACACCATCTCATCGTTTGCTCAATGAAAGAACAATGAAACACGATCCACCCATTTTGAAATTTAATCTTGGCGACTGTAAGTCTCAATTTTCGATATTTATTTTGATAAATATAAAATTTTAATCTTTAATTGATAGATTTGACTCATGTATCTAATGAAGAAATTGAAAGAGTGAAGAAAATGATTGAAGTTTTACAAATGCGACAATCTCTATTGAGTGAAACAACTTTAGTTTCTGAAGATGCACTCTGCACTATTTGTTATGCTCGACAAAATGGTAAATTTGAAAAAATTTATTAAACTTTCATAATTTAACTTTCGACTTTATTTTTAGATGTAATTTTCGATCCTTGTTCTCATCAATCTTGTCATTCTTGCATAATTCAACATTTGATGAGCGTAAAAACTTGCTTTTATTGCAAGACATTCATAACTTTAGTAAAAAAACTTGATGGAACAGTTTTATACACAAATGAACCACCAATTTCACCTCAAAGAATATTTTTAAATTCACAGACAGATGACTCTATCTCAAATTATGAAACAACAAGCACAAGATCTCAAGACACAATGACTACAGCTAATAACAATGATGATAATGAAGAAATAAGCAATTGATCTCGTCGCGAATGGATTTAAGAATTGCTCTCATTAAATCCATTCGTTTAAAGTTGAAAATTAAATTCCATTGAGCATTTTTCCAACACTATACACTACTGCTTTTAAGTGTGATTAAAAATTTATCATTAAATTTCTTTAGATGTGATTGATGCTTTTTGAAAAAGCTTAAAATTCCCTTTTACTCACCCAGTGCAATACTTTAAAAGATATCAAATATATTTACACGAACTTTTCATATTTTAAATCGAAAATCTCGCAGTATTTTTCATTTTAAATGTAGCTTATAAGCATAAAAGAAAACTTATTGTGCAATTTAAATATATTTATTCATCAGCAATTTACCTTTGTTTATTCATTAAATATAAAATTTTCATATTTTTCAGATGAATAAAATCGGCATCTTACTTGACGTCCACCAAAAAATCTTCCATTCAGATCAAGTAATGCTTTAATTGCGCTTTCAATTCGACTAAATTCTACAAAAATTCTGACTGTCTCTTCTGGTATTTGATTGGGCATTTCCATGATGTGAACAGTAACAACTTCACCATATTTTGTGCTACATTCATCTTTCACTTCAGGTTCTAAATCGTCATCGACTTCGCCTGGACCAACCATGTTTCGGAGTAAAATGACTTTGCTTGGATTTTTCATCATTTCTGTGATGCTCTGTTCAGCTGGTAGTGATGTATTTTGTGCGGTTTGCGGTTCTGGTTGAGGCTGTTGTTGTTGATGTTGTGGTGTTTGAGAAATTACTGACATTTCTTTAACTTCTTTTTCATTGATTATACGTCCTCCACGTTTTGATGTCTTTTCAACTTGAAGTGCACTGCTAATACCTTGCTCTTGTTTTCCTAATCCTTGACCGTCTTTGAAACCATATTTTGCCATGATACGTCCAGCAATAGTTGATGCTCCATATTGAGTAGAAATATTAGGAATATCAATGATTGGAGAGCTTTCTTGTAATGATTTTGGTGGAGCAATTGCTGTGCCACTATTTCGAGAACCACCGAGTGATGGTCTAAAATCTTCTTCATCCGAGTTTCGTCTGTTATTGAATGAACTTTTTCTTGGTGATGGCGAACGATGTCTTTTCCGATCATCTTTCTTATTTCTCTCTCGTCTTTCTTTCACAATTTTCTCATATTCATTTGGAATTGCAGGATTGTATTCATCTTGAATTGATAAGAAGTCATCCCATTCATTATTGCTTGTGTTATTTATAGTGGGTTGAATGACTACAGGCTGTAGTGATTGATTTTGAATTATTTTCGGCTTCACGACAACTTCCTTAGGTTTATTATCGTCGACTACTTTTGGTTTTAAGCTTGCAACTGGTGTAAGAAGCTAAAAATTCATTTAAATATTAAGAATAATAAAAATAAAAGAAATTTTAAAGAAATTTACGTTCGGTCTGGTATTTTTCGGTTGAATCTTATTTAATGTTGGCTGTGGCATGAATTTTATTCCAGAACTCCATTCTGAGACTGTTTGTGTATCAACGTCGTCGTAAAGCGACATTTTCTTTACTTTTCTTACTTGAAAATTAATAAAAATTTTTTGTTTTCAAATATAAGTTTTTTACGAAATTCTTTACGTTTTAACGTAAACTTATTACACTTTTAAGTTTTACGTAAATTTTCAAGTTGTAAATAACTTATAAACTGACATAAGTGACTTTTCTAAAGAATAAATTTTAAATATTAGTAAACACCATATCATGTAATATTCTGATAAAATAAGGAATTGAAAATAATATATTAACTATTAAAATGACTAAAATAGGTAAAAGCTAAATTATTTTTGATAAAAGATAAAGCAAAACTTCTATTGGTTTTAACGAATTTTTCGACATTTAAAATTTTGTGTTCGGTAAAATAAATAAAATGCCAGAGTCTGATTTGTTTATAAATAAGTATTTATGCTAACTAAAAAGAGACAAACGTTGTTGTAAATAAACGTAAAATATTTGCGCTACACTATCAAGTTTACAAACAAATCAACATCATCGAGTCGATAAAAAACCGCAAAATCATGTCTGAAGGTAAATAAAAATATATTTTCAGCCAAGCACAACATTTATTCTTGATTTCGGCTTATTTTAGACGTGAAGTTTGATAATATTGAAATAAAGGAAGAAATTGTGAGCGACTGTGAATATGAGTTTGAGTTTTCAATCGATGATACAGAATACGATGAAATACTCAAAGAATTACGAGCAAAAGACAGCGATTTAGAGGAAATCGGAGAGATTAGTCTATCGTGTCCGTATGAAGACTGCACGAAGACCTTCTCAAAACAATACTTTTTAACTAGACACATGAGAAGCCATGAAATCACATCTTTAGGTCTTCGAACTGGCCATATTTGTCATATTTGTGGTAAAATCATTAAGGGAGTGTTTTCATTACATCTGAAAGTTCATCAAAATCTCAAACAGTTTCGATGTCCGGATTGTGGAAAAGAATTTCTTCAAAAAGTTGCACTTCATAATCATCAGCTTATTCATAAAAATGAGAAACCTTTTGAATGTCAATGGTTAGTTATTAAAATTAGTTTTCTCACAAACTATTTACTCTTATTTTTACTTTATACAGGTGTTTCAGACGCTTCAGACAAAAGCTTAGTTTAAACAGACATATCAAGAGACACACGGGTGTCAAGGAATTCATTTGTGGTAAGTCCAAAATGAAATGATGTTTTTATTAGAATCCGAAATATTTTTGTATTTTCTTCGGTCTCTGCTTTTACAAATATTTCAATTTATTTTCTTTCTTAAAGATCTCTGTGGAAAAGAGTTTGATGATGAATCTATGCTTCAGAAACACTCGTTATCTCATGGTACCAACAAACCTCATCAATGCGGAACATGTTTTATGTCTTTTCGACATCAATCTTCGCTTTCACGACACAAAAGAATTCATATGAAGCCCACACAGTGTCATCTCTGCCATCGTTCATTCCGATATGAATCGTTCTTAAAGAAACATCTGATAACAGCTCATCAAGATGAAGATGCAATCAATAATCCGCAATTTAATACCTTCACAAAAGATTATCGACCGCGATATGCTGAAAAAATGTCAACTCATACAAATGAACAAAATGAAGATTGTGTTGTAATTGCTTATGATGAACAAAATCCTCAAGTTATCCAAATCGACTCAGCTCAGTATCATCTTACCACTCAAAATGGCCTTAATTTTTCGTAGTTCCATTTATTTTTAAATAAGAAAATTCTAATCCTTTTTTCTTAAATACATAAAACTCAAAAATAAGTAATAATAATACATTAAAATAAATCTTGAATCTTATTTATTGGTTGTGGAATGAATTTTATTCTATTTTTGCATTGACATCGTCGTGATTGTATTTAATAAAATGTTTTTGTTTACAGATAATATTTTACAAACTTCTCTACGTTATAACGTAAACTTTTTACGTATTCTTACGTGTTACGTATTTTTTCAAGTTGAAAATAACTTATAAAGTGTCATAAGCGTCTTTTTCTAAAACTCAAGCTCTTTACAAAAATTATAAAAATTGTTGCTTTAATCGATATATGCTAGATAAAAAGAGACAAACGTTGTTGTAAATAAAGATAAAATATTTCCGCTACACTATCAACTTTATAAACAAATCAACATCTTCTATTTTATAGGAAAATCATAAAATTATGGCTGAAGGTAAATAAAAATTATATTTTTTAACCAAGCACAACATTTATTCTCAATTTCGGCTTATTTTAGACGTGAAGTTTGATAACATTGAAATAAAGGAAGAAATTGTGAGTGATTGTGAATATGAGTTTGAGTTTTCAATCGATGATACAGAATATGATGAAGTGCTCAAAGAGCTTCGAGCAAGAGACAGCGATTTAGAAGAAATCGGAGAGATTACCCTTTCATGTCCGTATGAAGACTGCACTAGAACTTTTTCACGAAAATACAATTTAACAAGACACATGAGAAGCCATGAAATCACATCTTTAGATCTTCAAACTGGCCATATTTGTCATATTTGTGGTAAAAATATAAAAGGAGTTTACTCATTGCATCTGAAAGTTCATCAAAATCTCAAACAATTTCGTTGTCCGGATTGTGGAAGAGAGTTTCGTCAGAAAGTTGCACTTCATAATCATCAGCTTATTCATAAAAATGAAAAACCTTATGAATGCCAATGGTTAGTTTTCTGAATTAAATTTTTCAAAAACACTTTCTTATTATTCTACCTGATACAGGTGTTTCAAGCGCTTTAGACAAAAATATAGTCTAAATAATCACATTAAGAGACATACGGGTGTAAAGGAATTCATTTGTGGTAAGTTTAGAATAATATGAAGTTTTTACAATAATTTATTTTATTATCTATTGTTTTCTTTCTTAAAGATCTTTGTGGAAAAGAATTTGGCGATAAAATTACGCTTCAGAAACACTCGTTAGTTCATAGTACCAACAAACCTCATCAATGCGGAACATGCTTTATGTCGTTTCGTCATAAATCTTCGCTTTCACGTCATACGAAAATTCATTTAAAAACCACACAGTGTCATCTCTGCCATCGTTCATTCCGATATGAATCGTTTTTGAAGAAACATCTGATCACAGCTCATCAAGATGAAGATGCAATCAATAATCCACAATTTAATACCTTCACAAAAGATTATCGACCACGATATGTTGAACAAACAGCAACTAATTTTGAAGAAGCAAACTCTCCAAATGAACAAAGTGAAGATTGTGTTGTAATTGCTTATGATGAGCAAAATCCTCAAGTTATCCAAATTGATTCAGCTCAGTATCAATATGCAACTCAAAGTAGTGTTCATTTTTCATAGTTACAAGAAGTATAAATAAAAGATTTCTTTCTTATTTGTTACATAAACAAACATACCTTTAAAATAATAAAAGTGATTTTCGAATTCATGAGTCATAAAGTGAATACATGCTTAAATTGATTATTAGACTTTTCGCCTTAGTCTTATTTGTTATTACTCTTTATGCGATCACTCAACTGCTGCATTTTCTTCTGTTGAATGGTAAACGAGAGAAAGAATGAGAGAATTTTTTAGATGTCTGCGTGTTAGCGACTCAATTTTTTTTCAGTTACTCATGCAGACATTTTTATTCTTTCAATTTCAGTACGAATTGGCAACGCATTCAATAAATACGCTACGATACATGGTGCTGTTTGTAAAAGAACGCGCGCGTGAATAAAGTTCTTAATAGATTGTGACATTTGATATTTATTGAAAAAGTGTTGCAAAATTGCTTTTAAATAGAGCAAAAGGTGAAATTTCATAATTGCTAAAGGGTAAATGAATTTTCTAATTATTGAATGAGTACAAAGATGTAATTTAGCGATTATTGTGAAATTTTTGAAGGAAGGAAAGGACTTTCTTGGTCATTAGCAATCAAAAAGTAATCATACAAATTTGCATTAATTTCTGGGCATGGCAATAATACAAACACACACTTTTGTATAATTTTTGAAAGTATGATGTATCGAATACATGTGAACAAAAAGCCTAAAAAGGCAAAAAGAAAGAAAGAGAAAGAGAGAGAAAAAATGAAATAATTTGAGAATGTCTTGAGACAAAAACTGTCTCGCATGTTAGCATCAAAAAACCTGTTTCTCTCTACTCCATCAGTTCGGCATTTCAGTTTGTGTTCTAAATTACGTGTGGCAAATCGCCTTCAAGTTGTTTTAATTTCTCTTTAAAAAGAAGCGCAATTTTGTTGATATAATTTGTAAGTGTTTATTAATTAAAACTAAACATAAGAATGTTTTGAACTATGACTGAAGGCTAATAGTGAACAAATTCATAAGTGCTCAACGGGTTCAATTAAAAAAATTTAGTCTTGTTTATAATTTTTTTAAATTGAAAATAACGCAAACAATTGTATGTGCGAGATGTATATGTTAAATTTTGAAAGATTATTCACACTTGGTGCTAACAAAAAACACATTTTTCTCTATTTTTGAGATGTGTGAAATATCAAATGTTGAATTTTTAGCACAATTATTCATTTCATGTATTGCACAAGGCTTGCGAACTTTTTGAATTCTTGCAGATTTCTGTTTAATTCAAATATTGTTAAATAATGTGATTTGATTTGAAAGTAAATTAAGTTTTAAATGTATTAAAAACTAAGTTACTGGTGAATAGAGAAGGAAAATAATAAAATAAAGTTTGAAATAGTTTTACAAGCCTTGTTTTTGCACATTCTTTATTTTCGTGATCATAGATCAAATTAAAGAGAATGTTATTTTGCACCATCATCTGCTAAATATCACTATTTCAACACAATTCTAAATTCCGCTATCTTTAAAAATGCCATTTCTTACTTTCCCACTTTTTTTAATTATTCGTTAAAGAATAGAATGAGAATGCCCAATGTCTAAAGTTATTTAATATTTAATTGTCCCTATGTTATTTAACATATTTTCATATCTAAGTGCTCTTAATTTTTTAAAGAAAGAACTTTTTTGGGGACAAGTTGAGACTTGAAAATTAATTTTAAATGCTAGAGAAAAGTCTTATTCTTGTAACAAAAATTAAAAAGTATTTAAAACTTTAATTACTCTGGACATCTTTTAATGTTTTTGAATTTCATTAGAACAAGTTGCTTTTATTGCCTTGAGAGACAAAAAACTATTGTGTGAAAAAAGTGAACAAAGAATGCATGTAAAATCGAGTTATTTGATTTTATTCGTTTTTTTGGTTCTGTTAAAAACAATAAATGCTCAAACTGGTAAGTCACCACTACTATTCATTAGTTTAAAGTTTTTTTTGTAAAATCAAAGCTCACCTTCAACCGAGAATTTATTATTCTCATTTTCTCATAAACTTTTAATGCCATAATCATTATCTTAAGCAGCAGCTCACATAAGAGGGCAAAAAATGTTACAGTAGCATAAAAAAAATGAAAAATGGCTTTCGATAAAGCGTTGCCGGCTACGAAGTGTTGTTAAGTGGCGAAAAAATTTTATAAAAAAAGTCAAGCATGCACACACCCACCATCACAATTCCGCATCTCAAAGGGGATTCATAATTTGGTTCTCTCTCACCCTCCTTCGTTTTTTTCTTTCTGCTCGCTTAACTGGTGTGTCATAATAAATAATTTTTCCTCATAAATTGTGTCCACAATTGCTTTTTCCGCGAAGTGGGAAAAAAGTTTCATTTTGGTGTTCTATTTAATTCTTTAAAGAAGAAAATAACAAAAATATTGATTCACTTGAAGAAATGATATCGCAATTAATTGATATTAAATACTTGTCACTTTGAGGAAGTAAATGCTCTTTATCTTCGCTATTCTTTTCAATGTAAACATAAATTTGTCACACTTGTCATCTTTTTGATACATTGACTTCAAGTTTAATTGATTTATTTGTAAATTAATGATTCATTCTCATTTATAGCAATTTAATTTAATACTTTGATTTGTATAAAAGAATATTTTGCTCTAATTTCATGAATCATAGAACCTAAAATGAGAAAATCAAAACAAAACAAAAATTTAAATTTTCAAAACCGATTAATTTTAAATTTTTGAAAACCGTTTTATTTTAAAATTTTAAAAAAGTTTCTTTTAAAAAATTTTTATAGGACCAAGACACAATAAAACAGTTGTTTGTTACATATCAACATGGGCTGTTTATCGACCAGATCGAGGGAGCTTTTCAATTGACAACTTTGATCCAAATTTATGTACCATTGCTATTTATGCATTTGCTGGGTTAGATATTCAAAATGATGCCATAAAATCGCTCGGTAAGTACATTTATCAACATACATAATTTCTCTACTGTCTAATATAGTAGTGTGGTAGCTTCATTAGTGGGAAAATTTTGCCAACAGTGAATTTTGAATTCCCTCAACGTCAACTAACTTTATAGTCATCACTGTCATAGCTACTAGTTTCAAAAAGCACGTCGACATGAAAATTAATTTTATGATAATTTGAAATATGCGCCGAATGTGTTTGCATTTGAAAATTTTCCTATTGTGATTTTTCAGAGTAAAATTTTGCATCATGACTTTTCATTTCCTGCTCTCTATTCGAAAATTATTGACACGATTAGTAAATTGCATTTGGAATTATTGAAAGAAAACACGCATACAAACATCATTTGTGTCTAATAACATCCATGCGTGTTAAATTTATTGCACTCTCTCGCACAATTTGAAATCGATGAATTTCAAAACACTTTCTCACATCGAAGATAGAATAGAGAGAATTTAAATATCAATCTTTTTCGCCATTGTATTGTGTTGTGGACTGAAATTGTTTATTTTTCACATGCGGCGCTATATTTTATATGTTATGATAGTCTCTATGTCAGGAAGGGAGTGCAGAAAATGCATTTTTTAGTTAGATGTGATTCTCTCTGTTGTTCGTTCGTGTTCAAGGGATGGATGATTAAAATTTTTATTGAAATTAAATTATTTGAAATTTAAAAATATTTTATTTCGATTTAAATGACTTTTTGTGAGAGAACTATTAACTTTAATGCTATAAATGTAGTATCATTTGATCAAAACACAACGTTTTGTCAAAATTCTACGTCAGTTAATAAATGGTGTGGGCTCAAGAATTTAATAGTAAAAGTTTAAGTATATTTTGTGGAAATTGTAGTTACTCAAAAATGTCTCTAACTCATTCAGATTTTATTTATTTCAATCAATATTAAAATAAATTTAAGAATCATTGACTTTCATACAAATTTGCTAAAAATCTTACTGAAATAAATAAAATATGACTGAATTAGAGACATTTTTAGGTAAAAAACTTGAATGCAACTTGTACAAGTATATGCACTGATCTGTATTTAAGTCTTAACTCTAATATTAAGCAATCATATGCTTTGTTAAGTAAAATCTAGTTGACTTGAAATTTAAATGACTTGACTTCAACTTAATTTTTGTCAAGAATTTAAAACCTTTATTTTTGAAGTCCATAATTAGGGGTTTACAATTTCCCGGGAATTGAGAATTCCGGGAACGGGAACGGGAACGGGAAAAGCAGG
>JACWBX010004252.1:47992-58977 GCA_014622435.1 Polypedilum pembai
TTGTGTTGTGGACTGAAATTGTTTATTTTTCACATGCGGCGCTATATTTTATATGTTATGATAGTCTCTATGTCAGGAAGGGAGAGCAGAAAATGCATTTTTTAGTTAGATGTGATTCTCTCTGTTGTTCGTTCATGTTCAAGGGATGGATGATTAAAATTTTTTTCAATTAAAATAATTGAAATTTTAAAATATTTTATTTCGATTTAAATGACTTTTTGTGAGAAGGTTGTTGACTTTAATGCTATAAATGAAGTATCATTTGATCAAAACGTAATGTTTAGCCAAAATTCTATGTCAGTTAATAAATGCTGTGAGCTCAAGAATTTAATGATGAAAGTTTAAGTTTAATTTTTACGGTTGGGAATCGAACGAAGCTCTGCGCATATTTTATGCAAATTGCATTTAGGCTGTTTTACTTAAAAATATCTCTAACTCATTCTGATTTTATTTATTTCAATCAATATTTTGATAAAATTAAGAATCATTGACTTTCATAATTTGCTAAAAATCTTACTGAAATAAATAAAATATGAATGAATTAGAGGCATTTTTAGGTAAAACAACTTGAATGCAAGTTGTACAAGAATATGCACAGATCTGTGTTTAAGTCTTAACTCTAATATTAAGCAATCCTATGCTTTGATAGTAAAATCAAGTTGACTTGACCTCATCTTGACTTTTGACAAGAATTTATTTACCTTTATTTTTGAAGTCCATAATTAGTTTCAAAACTTTTACTTTAACTTTAAAACATTGTTTTGAACTTATAAGTCTAACAAGAAAAGGTGATTAAAATTGATTTTTATTACTATAATTTCACTTCAAGTATGAATGAAAGTTTATTTGAAATCTCTAAATTCATCCATCAATGATATTTCTGGAATTCTTGATTCATATTAATTTCAATAAGCGAACAATGATTTTACACTGTGTGCCAACATATTTCGTTTTCTTTACAAAATTTCAAAATTAATTTAAATACTTTTACCTTGTTTGTTGTCATGAAATGTGATAGGTTTATTGATATTTCCTAGTTTTTACATTTACCTTTCTATCTAGGATATAATGAAAGAGTCGACATTTAATCCAATCTGAGATAACGATGAACAAAATTGCAATGATAACGATAATGTTGAACTACTTAGAAGAGTGAGAAAAAGTGATGAATTTTCGATTACGATGATGGTTTTTGTCTGATGGCGCTGAAAAAGATTGTTACGAGACATGAATAATTAGATTTTATTTTAGGAAAATGAATTGATGAGAATAAGTGTGATAAAATTAATGTTCGGACATGTTGTGCTTGCAAAAGCAAGAAGATAGAAAAAGATAAAATTTCTACAACCGATGCACGATTACATCGAATGAATATTAATTAATTTCTCTTCAAACATCGAATCGAACTTCGGAAGCAAGCACCCTTTCAACCACAGACACAAACTTTTTGTGCAAATATTCATTCGTATCGCTCGCTTTTCATCCCCAAAAATATCTACATTTCAATCCATCGCAAAATGCTGACAATTCTCTTTTTTGTTCCGTCTCTCTCTTATCATTGTTGTTATTTCGAAATGTACACGCCACCTGTTCAGTGTGATGATTAATTTTCCTTCCAATATGATGAATCGATGCTCGTTTCTAATCGAATTTTCGCTCATCAATATCAAAATAGAGAGTAGAGAATTGGATAAGGTTTCAATAACGAGACGAGATATTGAGTGATAAAATTCATTTTGATTATTTTTTTTACTCTCTATTGGCGGATAATCACAAACTCGCTTCTCAATTCGATTAACTCTTTTCCAAAAAAAAAGTAAGAAAACTTTTATTTTCTCCTCTCGTCTTGTTGTTTATCGAAGGATAAGTATGTGGAAGCGAAAAAAAAAAGTTTTGTATAATGGCAGAGAGCGTAGAAAAATTCACTTCACGGGATTTAATTTCCCTAAAGGATTAAGTTACAAAGTGCTTTTCCAAATATCTTTCGAATAATCGATATTCATTTTTATCTTTTTGTGAGCTTCTTCTTTTTTAATAAACATGAAAAGAATGTATCTATTCCAAATTGATGTGTTTTATAACGCAATTTATGCTAATTAAATTTTAAACATTCTAAAAGATTCTTTTTATAAAATACCGAACTTTTTTACTTCAAAAATTTTGCAACTAACTTCATGTTTTTGTTTACGTTTTGAAAATAAAATTTCAATTCGTGATTTTTAGAGTAATAAAGAAGTTACTGAATAAATACCAATCTAATTAATCAATAAAATAAGATGTTAAATCTTTTAAAAGAGCAAAACTTCATCTACAACCTTATTTTATTTCTATTTTTACAAAATATGCAAATTATCAGGTTTTGCAATTGTAACTAAGTAAGAATCGAATAGATTAATAATATCGAGTTAAAGAAATAAACCACAAGATTCTAAGCAGTTAATATTCTCAAAGATTTGCTAAAAAATGTATTTGTTAATAAGTGAAGTTCTTAGCTCATTATTAAATATTTCAATATTGATATTGATCAAATTCACAGTAGGTCTAAGTAAACATTCACATGTGCCAATCTACTAGTGTTAATAGTAATGCAAACATGTGTGTAATTTCTATTTTCTCACAAACATTTTTCTAACTCATAATTGATAGCCTTTTGTTGTTCTTTCTTTGATATTTCAATATAACACAAAAATGAATGAATGAGTAAGAAGAAAAGAGGTTGTTGGGGTAGAAAATTCAATTTAGGGACATGAAAATTAAGATACAATGACTCAGGTTACGTTCATTAGAGAATTAGCTCGAAAGGAAGAGAAAAACAAGGTAGCATGATGATGAACTCATAAAATTCCATGACTCATGTTGCGGATAATAAATCATACAACTCGTAAAGCTTTAATTATTGAATTCCTTTTTTTTCTATAGCACACCATCATACAACAATAACAACCATTGAAACATACCGCTAATTAAATTACGAAAATTGATCAATAATTTTTCAGATGAAAAATATTTTATTAATTGAGTTTGTGTGTTAATTTAGTTTTCATGAGCACAACACGCACTAAACAATTGAATTAGTGCTGTTGTCGCTCGTTCGTTGTGATAGCAGCAAATTATTAAAGTAGAGGCATTTAGCAAAGTGCCTAAACGTGCTTTCACTTCTTTCCATCTTTCTCTCGTTAAAATTTAATGAGTGAGAAAATTGTCTTAAAGGATCTCTAAGTTAATCTAGATTAAACGATTCAATGTATTAAGAATAAAGCTTAAGCGTTGACATTCTAGTGATTTTTAATAGAAATTTTCGTTTAAGCTTTCAAAAATATTTTTATTTAATAGAAAAATTTTTTTAAATTTTTGAAAAAACCGTTAAATTAGAAAATTTTCACAGCCTAGAAAATGATTCACACGTGGGCTCATTAAATAAGAAAAAGATATGATAAAACTTTTTCCTTATATGAGCAATTACTAAATGACAGCCTTTGGGAATATTTTAAAACTTTTGTATTATACACAAAAATGAAATTAAAATGTGTGGAAACTCTGGAGCATGTAATGACTATCAATCATAGAGTAAAGCAATAAAAAATGATAAGATAAGATTGAAAATCTTTTATTTAGGGTTTGCATTGTTAAGTCGTGTGATTATTTTAATCCCAACTTGCATCGAAGTCAGTCAAGTTTCTTAAGATGCATAAAATTTTCAGTGTTTTTCTAATCGTTTTACTCTTAAGAATTTTACCATCTTTAACACAAGACGCTATTGCTTTTGATGATAATTGGTTCCCATTAACCATCATTCATATTAATGACTTTCATGCAAGGTAAGAATTTTTAACTTAAGTGATTGATTACAGCATTTTTTTAATCGATTGCCACTTGAGCAGGTTCGAGGAAACAAATTATCAATCAAATGACTGTAAACCTGCGGAAGAAGAATGTATAGCTGGTTATGCACGTGTTGTAACAACTGTCAAAGAATTACTAAAAACTAGAGTAAATCCACTCTATCTCAATGCAGGAGATAATTTTCAAGTAAGAAAATTTTTTGTTTTTGTTTACGATTGGGAAATTCCAATATTTTGAAAAAAGTCAATAATTCAATGTTAAAGTGTCAAAAGAAATAATTCAAAAGTTTAAGCTACTGCAAATTTCGAGATTAGATTTGAAGTCGTAAATTTATCGTAAATTTTGTTAATCTATTTTAAAAGCAAAGATTATTGTATTTTGCAATCATTCAGAAGCTATTTATTACTTGATAAGATACATCAATCTGATATTATTGTGCTTTAGCTCAGGAGTGAACACACGTTGATCTTTATTTGATCTCTCTTGCTCTTTTTTTGTGTGTCCACGCCTGGGCTTTAGCTTAAAATTTAGAAGTTTCTAGCTGCTTTAGAATTTTAGAAAAGAAAATTTTTCCAACTTTTAAAAAGAAATTTTTCTTGAGTAATTTAAGCTTTCTATGATTAGATAATCAATAAATTCCATAATACAAAAAGTCAAGTAAAAGAACTCTATCAAATTACCAAAAAATCTAACAAATGAACAAAAATTTTTTGTTAGTTTCTTACAAAATTTTTGAGTTTCAATGGTTACTCTGTTTTCGCTATCAAGAATTCTAATCCCTTGCAAAAAGTACAAAGATAGAACCTAATTTCAAAATTACAATTTGCTAAAATTTCCTAAAATAAAAAATGTTTTTAGGGGACATTATGGTACAACATCGGTCGCTGGAATGTTACAAATCAATTTCTCAACATGCTTCCTGCTGATGCACAAACTATTGGCAATCACGATTTCGATCATGGTGTTGAAGGTGTAGTTCCATTTTTAAATCTTACATTAACTCCTGTGGTCATTGCAAATGTCGATGACTCGGAAGAGCCATCATTTCAAGGAAAATACAAAAAGTCAATTATAATTGACAAATATGGAAGAAAAATAGGAATTATTGGTGCAATTTTAAGAAGCACAAATACAATTGCAAAAACTGGAAATATTAGATTTTTCAATGAAGCTGAAAAAGTCAGAGAAGAAGCAGCACGTTTGAAGACTGAAGAAGATGTAAACATTATTATTGTCCTTTCTCATTGTGGTCTTGATCGTGATCGTGAAATTGCACAAAATGGTGGACCTGATATTGGTAAATAAACATTATTTTAAATGAGAAAATTTAACAAAATAATTCGAAAAATTTAATTCAGACATCATTGTTGGCGGTCACAGTCATTCATTTTTATGGAATGGAACAGATTATCCTGCTCTCGATCGTCCAGCTGCAAATTATCCAGTTATTGTCAATCAAAATAATGGTCATCGAGTATTAATTGTGCAAGCATCAGCATATACAAAATATGTTGGTGATATAACTCTCTATTTCGATGATGAAGGAATAATTCAATCATGGACTGGAAATCCCATTTTTATGGGACCAAATGTTCCTCAAGATCCTGAAGTCCTTCAAGCTTTGCAACCATGGAAGGAAATTATTGATAAGGAAGGTCAAAGGATTGTTGGAAATATAAAATTTACTGCATCAAGCTCTGGTTGCTACAATGGTGATTGTTTAATGGGAAATTTACAAGCTGATGCAATGGCTTATGCAGCATTCTTGGAAGAGGAAGAAGAGGGAGCTTGGGCATATGCAACAATTGCTATTACAAATCCAGGTGGAGTTAGAGGAACATTGGCTGCTGGTGATCTTTCTTATAGCAATTTAGTCACAACAACTCCTTTTGAAAACACTTGTGATAAAATGGAAGTGCAAGGGAAATATATCAGAGAAGCACTTGAATTTAGTGTCCGTTACGCAAGTCCAAGTGTTTTGCAAACATCCGGCATTAAAGTTGTTTTTAATAGGACAAGAGAAGCATACAATCGTGTGCAATCATTGAAAGTTCTGTGCAGACTCTGTGATGTTCCTCGATATGAAGATATTGAAGATGAAACTTGGTATCGTGTTATTCTCAATAATTTCTTGCTTCAAAATGGTGATAATTTTGCAATGCTTAGAGATAATATGAGAAATCATAAAGTTGGAGCTGTTGATATTGATGCTTTAACAAATTACATTGAAAAAAATTCACCTATAACTATGTTACCTCCTCGTGGTCGTGTTACTTTTGTTACATAAATATTTTTAAAGCTTTCCCAATGACAGAGATTAAATAAAAGTTTTCAAGCAAGAAATAATAGAACTTTTTATTGTTTTTATAACGTACAAATTTAAAAATTTTTTAGCGCTGAATTCAGTCTGTCTGAATGCATCAAAAAGATTTTAAATGCAAACAAAAAGAAAATTTCTTTCATTAATGAATTAAAACTAAATTAATCAGTTTAAAGTGTTTCTACTTACTCTTTGTGATAGCAATATATAATCATAAAATAGAAAAAGTAGAACAAACTAGTTAACAAGATGATAAAAACAACTTTAATAGAAATTAAATTAAAATAAAATTTGTCTCTTATTTCTTTATAGCATTGCTATTTTCCGAAAAAATGCTCTCAATATGATTTTATAAAAGCATCGTTTTGGCGCATGAATGAAGGCTTAATTGAATTGAAATGTTTTCTATCTTTCGGGTGATTTTTTTCACTTCAACTCAAATTTTGTGCTAAAGCAGAGAAAACACTTTTATTGTCGTTAGGTGAAGAAGAATTGCAGAAGTAATTGAATAGGGCTGAATTCGTCCTATGCGACAAATTTTTTGAATGACTTTTAGTTGAAATTGTACCTCTATTTATTCATTCATCCCTCACATACACACCTCACTCTTCAACATTCGAATGCAAACAATAGCAACAAAAAATCAAAATGTGATGAACAAAAATTGCAAATCGATAGTAGAAAAATGAAAAATTCAACTTCAGATATGTCGCCAATGCTTTTTTTCATTTTCAATGGGATTGCAGTTTGTGTATATGTCATTGCTATAGTTAGTATTGTTGTTGGAGAATCGGTGACGTTGACATGACAGGTGATTTTCATTTAATATGCAAAACATTTCGACTACACTTGTTTCATGTTTGAGGGAATGTTCATGGATATGTACGTAAGTTTTTCTTTTTTTACCAAATTTATACGATTTATGAATCATAGAGGTAGCTGATGTCTATGAAATCTGTTGAAGACATTTCTTTTTGCGTTTCAAGTCAAAATGAAGGATTTATTGCGATTGTTTCTCATTTAATTTATGAACTTTTTGTTATATCATGCTAGAGAAAATTTGCCAATGTTCTCGCATTACAGGTTTTTAATTTCAATCTGCATTTGCTTGCTTATTCATGTTTTTCCATCATTTCAATGTTATCGTAATAGTATGAAAGGAATCTACGAGCTGTGAATAATGAAAAGTCGCTTTTTAATTTACCAAGAGATAACAATACCAAATGCAAAAGAGAGTTGAAAAATTAATGAAAATGAACCTGCACAAATGGTGGAAGGAGAAAGATGAAAAAGTGCAGATATCAGCTTGAAATCATTTTTATATTTTTAAAAAAACCTTTATTATAATAGAAGCTGAAAAGGGAAAGATTCTTGCATAAATTGGAAAAAGAGATATGAAAGGTGAAAGATAAAGAAAATTTAAATACTTAATTCCTTTTACTTTAAATAATTATATCCTTTTTTCATGAGAAAAGAGAAAGAAATGAAGTCTTTTTTGCTTATTATCTTCAAAATTTAAAAAATAACAGAAATTCGAAATTAACGGTTTTTTAGAATTTAAATAATTTATTCTACACAGGGGAAAACAACTGAAAAAATCATTTGAATTTTAAGGTTTTCGTTTTTATTCTATTAAATACTTGTCTTGTGAAATTGCAATATTATTTGTTCCTCAGTTCTTCTATTACTAAAATTGTTTAAATATCGAAATTTTTCTTTCCTTCCTGGTTTACATGTATAGATTTCCTATGAGTTTCGAAAAAGTTGTTATTATCAAGTAAAAATCAATACAATTTATCTATGTTGTGTGAACTTCAAATTTGAAATTTCTATCTTTTTTCATTTAATCTAACAATGTGCTCTAATCATTAAAATTTTTCACAAATTTTCTTCTTCCTTTCTAAGTCCACTCATTTCTTTATCAAATTATGAAAAAAGTTTTCATTACTCGTGAGAAAATATGGAATGGCATGGACGTTAGAGAAGAAAGAGAAAGCAAGGAAAAAAAAGTTCTGATAAGCTCCATGCACAAGACCTTTCAGCTTCGTTTAATATGTTAATGAGACAGAGAACTCATGCTCTATCTTGCAAGATGTAAAAATTTAATTGCACAAAGGGAGAGAAGAGAAAAATATACACACAAAGGAGAAACAAGAAGAAGTGCTGACGCATACTCGTCAATTTCAGGCTGAAGGTTTTAATTAAAAATTGAAACTTCTTATACATCATTTTCATAGCACACTATGAGCTCTTTTTCTCACCCTAAGTGGCGAGAAATTCATTCGCTCTAAAATAATTATTAATTTGAAAGTCAACGCCACTTCAACTCGTCGTCGACACTTGACTGAGTCGAATGAAGAATAAGAAAAGGAGAAAAAAAAAACTTATCCTCGAGGTGAAATGAGTGCCATTGTGAAATAAGGCGCTTAGCGCTATATTTAATTTCAGTGATAAAATTTATTACCGCGCCATTCCTATCTCCAGCGGAATATCTCACTGACAAATTGAAATTTTCTCAATGGTTTATGCATAAACCATAAAATGTAAAAGGATGAGAAAGTGGGTGGATGTGAAAGAGGCAGAGAGAGTTGTAGTAAAATTATATTTAAAGAAAACGAGAATTGTACTTTTTGTAACTTGAATAAAAGATAAAGTTTAACGGCTATGAAATGAAGAAGAAGAAAATTGTAAGAAAAGTTTCAAGTTATTTTTTCCGCATTCCAAAATATTTCAACATTTAGAAAAACTTTTTTGACATTTTCTCTCTTCTTTCGATTCTGACAGATTTTAATCACAATTAATTACCGCTTGTGATACAAATTCGCGTTTTTCGTTTACATTGTCAATAAAAGAAGAATCAATTATGAAATTCAAATTTATTTTTCTCTCTCTCTCTCTCTTTGTCTCTCGCCATTTGATATGTTTATTCAATAAGGATCGTTTCATATTAGAGAGCTTTTTGACAAACAAGCTATAACGAAGATTGATAAAAATTTTGTATTTTTAATTAAATTTATTTTTTGTTTTCATTTTGATCTAGATTTATTTTTGTAAACAAAACAGAATGAATTTAATTTATTTATAATTGAAGAATCACAAATAGAGATATGATTAAAGCGCATTTTACATTTACAATTAAATATTTTATTGCAAAATTTCTTTTTTTAATGTTTTTCAATTTAACAGCCTTTAAGTTTTTGAAATTAAAATTATGAGCTTAATTTCAAATTTATAATTTTGATCTTGATCTTGAAAATATACACAAAAAATTTATAAAGCAAAACCAGAGAAATGCTTAAAACAAATTTCACATGTCAGCAATATTAATCTTTAATATTTGGATATCTTTCTTATCATGTTTTATGCAATTCAAACTTGTTAGTTTTTTTTCATTACTTGTTCTTGATCTTACGTTTTAAACTTGATCTTGATCTTATTTTTAAAATTGATTTTGATCTTAAATTTATTAACTTGACCTTGATCTTCTAAAAAAATTAATTTTGTTAAAAACACAAAAATTGTTTAAAGACAAAATGCAAATTTTATTTTGAAAAGTTATTTAGCTATTGGAATTTCTTTTAATTATTGAATAATTTTTCTAACTAATGAAGCTTCTAAACGAAATTCTTTAAAAACATTTTCTTCTTTCTAAGAAGATTAAAGAAAAAGAAGAAGAGAAAAACTTTGTAAGCATTTCAAAAACTGAAACTGATTTTTTAATTAAGAAAAATTCTTTATGCATGCAAAAAAATTCTTTCTTCTTTTCAGATCCATGGCAAGATTTAGAGGACGATGGAGGCAAAGGAGGCTATAAAAGATTGACAGCGTTCAAGCGCACAAATAGACATTTGAAAGTGCTGTTGGCTATTGGAGGGTGAGTTTCTCACTTTATTTGATATGTTACTAAAATTCGTAAAAGAGAGAATCTCATAAAAAACTCATTGCCGCAGGTGGAATGAAGGAAGTCGTAACTACTCAGATTTGGCTGGTGACCCGCATCGCAGAGGACGATTTGTGAAGCAAGCGTCGGAATTCGTAAGAAGATTCGATTTCGATGGTTTGGATTTAGATTGGGAGTAAGTATGAGATGAAGAAAAGGTTTTAATTGCTTTTTCATTTTCATTCTTTTCATCTATTTCCTCTTTAGATATCCCACACAGGTAAGAAAAATTTGTTTTATTTTCTAAATAAGAAATTCAATGAAAAGGTATTTTGGTATAACACAGCGAATTTTACTAAATTTTCTTTTGAAAATTTGTAAATAAAGCAAAACATTGATAGGAATTAACTTATTATAGCTTGGTTTCTTAATGAATAAAAGAATTTTAAACTTAAGTCCAGAGTTGTTAAAGTAGAATCTAATTTGTAACTTTTGGCTACTTTTTACAATAGATTTTGTGCATGTCGGTCAATGCCAGTGCATGATGGTTCGGCATGATGTAGTTGAAAAAGTTGCCAAACGTTATGAAACATAAAGAAAACATGATAGAATAAAACTTTTTGTATTAGAATCAATCTTGTTGCATTCTGAAGAACAACATTATTGACAAACTTGTCACCAACAAGTGTAAGGCGAAAAAATTTGAAATATGTCGCCAGACATACTGATCTGTCAAGGCAAAAATGCGCTATAATCTACGACTAGCAGGGCGTCGAGATTGATATACTTGTTTACATTTACGAAAAGTGTAGTCAGTAGCCAAAAAAATAGATTTTGATTACTGACTACGGACTAGTAGAATAATAATAATAATAATAAGAAAATGCCGATTTATTGTAAATAATATTTGAGTTTTCACAAATTAAAAGGAATGAATGTAGG
>JACWBX010004253.1:34635-48931 GCA_014622435.1 Polypedilum pembai
TTTATTTCACAATTTTTTTACTATGAAATAGAGTATTTTCACTATTTTAATAGTAAGAATAGCACTCACTATTAAATAGTAAAATTAACTACTGTTATAGTAAATTTCATAGTAAAACTTACTTTTTAATAGTAAATAAAGCATTTACTAAATTTTATCAAAATTTACTCTACGCATAGTAAGTGCTATTCTTACTAACAAATAGTAAAAATTTTGTATGGAATTACTATGATACTACTATAAGATTTCTTTGAGTGCATGAATTGTGCACAAACGAAAATGAATTCTTCTTGCAAAATAAGCAAAACACAGAAAATTTTTTAAATCTTCTCAGAATCAGCTTTGATTTTTCTTTCATTTCTTGTTTAGAGCAGCAAAAACCTACCTGGAAGTGAATCGTATATGTGTCTTGTGTGATTATTACCTGAGAAAAACCTTTTCTTCTTCTTCTTTCATTGCTATTCTGTCTTTGTGCGAAAAAAAATAGATCTTCCGAGGGTTGCAAAAATTCTTCTATCTGTTTGCGTTACAAATTTCATGTACAAAAGATTGATAAATTAGAAAGATGGACTGTAAAATTTTACAATTTTTCATTTTATCCAAGGAGTTTGAAGTCTTGATAGTGAAATCAAAGTAACCATTGAAACTTAAAAATTTTGTTTGAAACTAACAAAAAATTTTTGTTAGATTTTTTGAAAGACTTCTTCTCCCTTGATTTTTCATTTATTTTATAAAAAAAGAAGAAATTCCTCTGCAATAATATTATTTTTATCAATAAAAAACAATTTTAGATTCATTGCGCAATGATGATGCAATAAAAGCTTCATATCAAATCGCGAAAGCTTTCAAAAGCTTCAAAGCTTTTCAACAGATGTTTTAGTCTCAATTAAAGTGAACATTTTCGATGAAATCAGTGTGGCGTGGTAATCAACTCATCAAAAACTATTAAAAGTCAATAAACTTTGACTAAGCACACAATGTGCGTTCATTGTCTATTTAAATTCATATTTTTTTTCGGACATTTAAATCTCTGCACACAACGCAATAAAACTATTGTTATGGAACAACCAATAAATGAAGAATTCTTCAAGAAGAAGCCCATCATAGTGTGAAATTAAAACAAAAGCGGAAAAATTTAATAAAATGAGCAATAATTCATTATGAATGCGGAAAAATTGATAAAATAAAAAAAAAATTGAAGCAACAATGACCTCTTGTCCCTGAATAAAAAAAATATAAAATGGGAAAAAAAGTTAGTGGTGCGGTGACAACTGTCATAAGGCACATAAAATACACATAAGTAACACCCTTACTTACTTAATTCCAAAATAATTAATTCTGACGCTATCTGGCTCACACTCGATTGTTTGTTGCTCATGCAATTTGCATTTTTACTCTGTCACAAGAGCGGTTAACAAAATTGATGCGCTCGAGTGACTTCATATTAAAATTCTGAGGATCTCACGATGCTCCTTCTGTATGCGGTAAACAATGATGATTTTTTAAGTTACTCGAGCGTTGCGGATAATTTTCGGTTTGTGTCGCGTGCACTTTTGTATAAATTTACGTTAAAATATTCATCTTAAAGTGTGGCTTGCTTAATTACAAAAAAAAAATTTTCATTCATTTAACTGCGAATAAATTTATGAGTGTGTGTGATAAGGAAGAGGAATTGTGATAAGAAAACAAATTAAATGGTTACTCACTGACCCACAGCAAAATAGCACATAATTATTACTTACTTGCGTTTTATATATTTGCAAAATGACGAAATTTCCCTTTCAATTTGCTCTTTCTTTTGTTATTCTTATCACGTCTACTGACGACATTTCAGTGTCTTTGTCATCCGGTAAAAAAAGAGAAGCTTGGAATTTTCCTTTTATAATGTAAAACAATTGGAATATTTAGTCGAATGATAATTTATAAAGATCAAAAAATTTTTAATCTTTAATTCTTACTTACAAAAGAAATTCTCCATTCATATTTATATTCGCTAAATTTCCCTTAGTCGGTAATTGTATTGAGCTCACGACATACAATATACCATCATCTATTAACATCTATAATGCCAATGGCCAATTCATTACTTCTTCTTTTTAATTTTTATCAGAGTTGTTACCAGCAAAGCTCGGCAGTTTGATAAATATTTCAAAACTGAAGCTTTATAATTTGAAAAACTCTTTTACTCATTCTGTTAAGCTCCACGACTTGAATGAAAGTAATTTGAAGGTTTGTGATTGAAATTTAATTTCGCCGGTTTTTAAAAAACTGGCAAAAACTGAAGTTGACATAACTCATTCGCAACTAAACCGTAAACTTTTAAATAACTTTTACTTTATTCGTAAAGTTCTACAGATCCAGTAGCAAAAGAGTTTTCCAAATTATGAAGTTTAGATTTCGAAATATTTATCAAATCGGCGAATTTGACAGAAACAACTCTGTTTCTTATTAATTTCTGGCAAAGAATCAATTTATAGACCAACTTCTTCTTTCTTTCTTTCCTACCAGAATGAATTTCAGTACAGAGAGAAAGAAAAAGTTTTTATTTTTTAGCGGACGTGCACACACTATAATAATAATATAAAAAAAGCTAGTGGCTCTTTAATAATTAAATGTACTCGCGCACGAACTTTGCATTTTTTATGAAGCTCTTATTACATATAAATTGTAGAAATAGGACGAATTTTGCTGATTTTATTATTTAAAGTCTTCTGATTTCAATCAATAACGTCAATCGATTGGAATGTCTAATCGATGCTTAAACATTTTGATTCACACTTGATTTTATTATTATACAACAAGAAAGAGAGAAATATATGATCAAAATAGCGCATTCAACTTTTTTTTATGAACAACTTGAAAAGAATTAAAAGAAGAGCTCGCTTAACATTTGCATAAATTTGCAAAAATTATAAAGAAAATAAAAAAGTTTTAGAGTGGCTGTGCAAGAAGAAGGATTCAGTCACATTAAAGATTCATTGAGAAAGCAAGTTGGAATGCGAATGAGAAGAGAAAATAGATAAATAATGGCGATTAGGTAATGTTCTTAAAAATATAATTCTGTCGCGGTGTGAATTGTGAGAAAAATTCAGAAAATGCAGTCAAAAAGTTAAAAACCTGCTAAGATTTCGATTCAGGAAATTTTGAATCATTAAATCACTCTCATAAAGGAGCAATGGTAATCATGCGATTGGCCGCAGCAGCTCTTAGATGAGAGAAAAAAAAATGAGAAAAAAGATTAAATACGATATCCGAACATTAGTATGTATTTGTTTTGCTGATCTTGAACAAGTTCATTCACCATTAATTTCTGGCTTTTCGGACATAGAGCGCGAGACTTGACTACTCACTAAAATGTATGTGCGAAATAGACACACATCTAACTAAGACTAGAAAAATTCACTAAACAGCATCCACGGACCCATTTGTGTGCGTTTTTATTCTTTTTTTTCTCTTCTCATTCTCATCTTTTTTTTCATATCTTAAATTCAAACTACATCGTAATAGATAGATGTAAGGAAATAATAATATCTTGTGCGAATAATGTTATTTCTTGTACAAGGTCATTAGAGTTTTGATGCCATTGCCACACACACACTTGACGTACGCAAAATTAAAAAATTTCGCAATATGTAAAAAACGTTTAGAATTATTATTGATGATAATTCATGCTGAAAAGCCGCTCTTGCGAGGATTCACTTCCAATTTTGCGTGCTAATTTTTAACACTCTTTGTCTGCTGTTTTTTATTCTTTAATGTTGTCAGTTCATGTTGATTCTTTTATTATTTGATCGATATATTTCGAATTTTTCTTTAAGAAATAATAGAAATATTTTTTTTTGTCATTAAATGAAAGAATTATTCATAAGGGGTAAACAGCTTTAATTAAAGATGCAAAAAAGTTAAATAAAAAGAAGCAAAAAATGACGAAAAGAAGCAGAAAACCAAAGATGCAAAAAATTAAAGAAAAAGAAGCAAAATTGTAAATGATGCAAAAACAAATTATTCTAAAATTTCTAATTTCTCTTTAATTTGATAAGGAAAACGTCTTGATTGATGACGAGGATGGAATCAATGTAATAACTTCGATGAGCACTCAAATAATGAATAATAAAGAAAAACGACTTTACTGTTCGACGTGAGAAAAAGAACTGACTTTATTTTCTAGGGTTTAGCAACTTAACAATAATAATTCAAGTATGTAAATGTCGGTTACAATAATAGTCTGTGTTTCCACAATTATTAACAGTACTAAAGCTACTTTCTACTACTATCAAAGCTTAGAATTTTGCATAAAAAAATTTTGTATTTAAAAAACAGACTTGTTGTGCTACTGGTCTGTAGCCAGTAACCAAAATAGTAGATTTTGGCTACAAGTAGTCATTGACTACACTAGTCAAACAGTTACAATAGTCAAATGGCTACTATGACCAAAAGCTATTTTTCAAAAAGTAGTCAGTGGCCAAAATCTACTGTAGAAAGTAGCCAAAAGATTCTACTTTTACAACTCTTTTTGTAAACAATCTTTCAGTCAAAGCTGTTTACCCCTTAAATCTGCTTAATTGTCGCTACAGAATTTAAAAAATTTTGTTCTATTATTTCTTAAAAAAAAAATTTATTGAATATAAAGTAAAGGGATTATTGTGTATGAAAACAAAAGAGCATGGGAAAGAGAGCTATTTCAATCAACAACAAGATCATTCGATGATGCCCAACAGCTCCATTCATATGAAAAGCAGCAGTGATTATTGGTTGTTGTCTCGCGATCATAATGGTCCACTAATTAAAAGATCTCATTCCGAATACTGTCGAAAATTTGCGGCACGATTTATTTCCCATAGCTTGCTGACCTAATCGTTGAATCTATTGGAGTCCAATATATGTTTTCCCTATCGTTTGCCTTAAAGACCCACAATTTTTATTATGTTTAAAATTCTCTTATATTCGCGCGTCTAGTCTAGTAAATTGCCTTCTCTTGTGTGCTTCGCGTGTGTTATGATGTGTTTTCTAGATTGAAAGACGATTCATAAAATATTCAAATTAGTGGCTAAGGTAGAAGAAAGAAAGAGAGGCTTATGGAATTTTTTTTTTTTTTGTTTTATAATCATGTGAATGTTTTGAGCCATATTTTTTTTCACTAGTTCTATCTTTTGTCTAGCAAAGTTTACTTTTCGCTTGCTATCTTTTGTCATGGATCAACAAATTCCTTCTTCGTTAGTCTGACTTTGTTTTCTCGATCCTTTTGTATTTTATACCGCGTCCTCTACGTTTATTAATCGATCTATATAAACGCACAACCCTCTCTTTCAAGCTTATGTCTTCCCTTGAACTTTCAAACCAAAAATATTCATACACATATGAGAAAGAATTTATTATTTTCTCAAGAAAGGTAAAAAAAAGATGCTCGCAATATTCTCATTTTATTTTATTTTTTTTGTTTTATGATCCACAAAGAAGTAATATTTCGTAGTTTTAAGAATGAAGAGAAATAATCATAAAAAATTACTCACTCTATAAGAGAGTTACGTGTATGCCTTTGTCGTTGTTGTTGGTGTCGGTGTTATTTAGTTGCTGCTGTTGTTGCTGCTGTGAGATGATGAAAGATGATTGTTAGAGCTAGTGCGCAACAAAACTCAAAAAATACGCAGAAATTCTTTATTATTGCGAGATGATTTAAAGATCCTTGATAGATCAGTAAAGTTTTTTTTTTGCTGTTGCTGCTGCCGACCAAAAAAAATTTCATTCCATTACCGGACGTGCTCTAAATTGAATTTACACACAATACTTCTAAATTGAATGAATCCTTAGTAATTTTTTGTTCACTCTTCCTCCCTCATGCGAGAAATTACTTTCTAGAGCGCAAACAATAAATCAATTAAAATTTGTTAAAACTGTCTACGGTCAATAATGTCTTCATTACACGATCAATTTTCGTCTATGTCCACTTGAGAAAGTATTCAATTTCATTTAGTCATTTAAAATGTGCAACACGCATAAAATTGTTAACCCTTATTTTCTCAATGAGGGTCAAGCTACAACTTCATGTTTCGGTGAAAGTTCTAAATTAGTGAATTTATGGCAAAAGAAAGAAAATTTTAGTTATTGCATGCTTAAATAACATCGCTAAATGATGCGTTCATTCATCTAAGTGTTATATGGAAAATTATGATCATTCCACATGCCGCTTGTTTGCAACAGTAACAGCAACAGGCGCACTTCTTAATAATAATCAATGAGAGATGATAATGAGGGTAAAAATTATGACTCACTTTCTCTCTTTCTCTATCTTTTCAATAAGTGGAAAGAGGCTGTAAAAAAGGTTCATATTGACGGATGAATGGCATAGCATTTAAAAAGGGGTCCAATATTGCATTCATAAGTCATGTCTTCATTTTGTAATCTAATTTATGCTCCTGGGAAAGAGAAGCAACAAACTCATGTCATTCACAAATCAATCGAAAATTCAATAATAATAAAATTTGATGTGTGAGAAACTTTTTAAAAAAGTATCCAATTGCACTTTGTTAGTTTTGCTGCCATTGAACTTATTTGGAAGTTCAGTGTCACTCATATGACAAATATAAAATAAAAAACTTTAACAATTGCGCTATTTTGACAATTTTTTTAAGCAAATTTTTCAACGTGCATTGACGCGTCTGATAGTTAGACGATGAATAATAATTTTTTTCTGTCTCTCTCGTAGTAGCAACACGAAAAAGAGATACTTTGAGTGTTAAATAAAAATACATATTAAATGAAGAACAACATCATCGCCATCATACATGGGCATTTAAATTGTTAAATGCCTTTTTTTTTCTCTCTCTCACATGAACAAAATAAAACGAACAAAACTAATAAGTAAGAAGAATTATTTGCTCAATAAATAAATGTAGAAAAAAAATTTTTCGTGTGTTGAAAAAGGTTAATGACCATAATATTAAATGGAAGTGTTAATAGTACAATTCTTTGTTAAATTTCGCTTTTTAATTGTTTAAATAAATTGGGCAGAATGAAAAAAAATCGTTACCACGCAATAAACAAGAAATTCTTCAACATCCATTTATGTTTAAATTACAAAGATAATTGAACAAAATTTTTAATTTTTCAAAAGCCGTTAAAAACACGTGTGGGTAAAGACAATAGTTTAGAATATTTCACAAAAAAATTATGCGTAGGTAAACTAAAACAAAAGAAAAAAAATTTCTTGCCAAAAAGTTTCTTGACCTACACTCAAATGAACTGAGACAAATTGTTTGAAAAGGAAAAAATCAAAGCAAATGACTTTTCCCATCATCATAAAATTTCCTCAAACGAGAGCTCGGCGCACTGCGTATGATCGTTTAATTAAAAATAGAACAAAAATGCTCTTTCTTTTCCCTTTCATCTCTCGCACACACAAAACACATTTCGTAATTCACCATGCGTAGCTGTGTGTGCGTATAAATACGGAGACAGAAAGCGAAAATATTATTTAAATTTCACTTTCACTAACATGCGAGCCCTGTCTTGTTCTACTTCTTTTCTTACAAATGCCTACATATAAAAAAAATATATGTAATAAGAGAAGAAAGATAGACACATAAATAGTCATATACAGCTATCTTTAAGAGGGCAAGGAATTTCGCGAAAAAGAAAGAGAGAAAGAGAGAAGAAAGATAGGTGTAGGTCGGCAAAAAGTAAAAACGAAAATAGCGAAAGAGGAGAAAGATTGCGAAAGAATTGCTCTCTTGTAGAGAGATAGAGACGACCAATGGCCTCGAAATTTATGTTTAGAAAAGAAAAGTTAAAATAGAAAGAAAAATTTTTTTGCGTTATAGCGAGAGTTAAAGTACTTTTAACTGTAGATTGATCAAAAGAATGAACAGCTGATGATTGAATTGGAAATTTAAAATCGCAATTTGATAGTCAATACGTGATAAATTGTGTGTTGACATTGAAAATAAACTCAGACACTTGGGGTATTTAAATTTTCTTCATCATCCGCCTGTGGTGACATCAGCATGTGGACTTTTAAATTTTTAAAGTTCCGTAGTCAACGAAAACGAAGAAATTTTGCTGCTGCTCCATAAAAAGTTCACGAAACTCACGTCAAATTGTTCACATGACTTTCAAGTCACCTTACTTTCCTGTTCTACAAAAAAAAGTTATTTAAATCGAATTTCAATTTCATATCAATCGTTTTTTTTCGTTTTGCTATTTATTCATGTGCGCACCGTACACACATTACAATTAATCAGATGTTTCAATTAATAAAACAATTTTCTTCTTATTAGATATTCAACATCAATTGATTCGAGTCAAAGCTCACCCTATGAACTGACAGAGAAATACTATAAAATAAAACTAGCGTTTTTGGGCTCTTTTTTGCTAAAAAAATTTGTAACTTGGACATACTAGTTATTAAGCACTTAAATATATAATGCTCAGCATTGAAATACCTAAAAATCTGTATTTAATGTGATAAATAATAAGTGCTGAGCACTGAAGATCTTAAAATTTAAGACTTAGCGTTCAAACATTCAACACTCAAAAAAATAGTTGAAAATTGTAACATTCAAACATTTAGTGCTAAGCACTCAATCATTTAATGTTGAACACTAAAACACTTAGTGCTGAGCATTAAAACACTAAAATTTATGTGTTGAGTATGATAAATAAGTGCTAAGCACTATATATAACAAAGTCTAAATCATTAAAATATTCAATTTTCAAACATAGTTTTGGAAATTCAAACATTTAGATACTTAGTGCTGAGCATTAAAACACTCAAACACAGTCAAGTTTAAATCTGCTAACAGCTGATTTTAGCAAAAAAATTCTATGTGAAATTCATCCTGATATTCACCATCTAAGAATATTTATATATGAATGGCGGACAGAAACTTGACTGTTTAAACAGTATTGAAAATTGAAACATTCAAACATTTAGTGCTGAGCTCTAAAACACTTAATGCTGAGAATTAAAACACTGAAACACTTAGTGCTGAACACTCAAAAGTATGTTTTGAGCATTAAATCATTCAAAATTAATTTTAAAATAGATATAACATAGTAACTAATAACAGTTTGTAGTAATTGGTAGCAACAGACATCAGTCAAGTGCATTATATATTGACAATAGAAATTTCTTATTTAAGTCTAAGTTTTTGGTAAACAAAGAAATATTTTTGTATTGCAAAAATTCTATTATTTCTCTTAAAAACAAATTCATATTAATCCACAATAGTTGTTATTGAATTATCTCACGCAGATCTTAAAAAATAGTATTTTATAAGAGCACTGTGTAAACTTTACCGATGGCATGAAAAAGAACTTATTGGATGGAACAAATTTCATCATTTATTTCATTTTTCACTCACTCATTCTCTCTCTCTATATATATTTTGTAAATTATACATTTGGAATTATTATTGACTTGAGTATACACACATAGACATCATGCATGTGATGAAATAAAATGAAATTAAAAGTAAAATATAAAGTGCTCTGTTACGAACGTAAAGGCGATTTAATTTTTAAATGTCACATATGTGTGAGCTTTTTATAAACTCAGACAGTCATTAATGAAGAAGAAAACATTTTTTTTTGCCTAGTGAGAAAGAAAATTGACACGTGAAAATAATTTTCATATGTGTCTTACTAAAATAAAGTGTAAAAACGTTCTCATCAGCTGATGACTGTTGTCAAGTCAGATTTCAACATTGTCAGTCATTGACAGTCAGAACAATTAAAACCACACTGTCGAATGGAAGTAGGAAGAGATTGCAAATATTTATGAATTGTGTCACACAAAAGAACCACAAAAATTTGTTCGCTTTCACTCAAAAATAGTCAGCATCTCGTCTGCTCGCTTTTTTTTCATTTCATTCATATTTTTAAACCTTAACAAATTACAATTTTGCATTCTCATTTAATGTTGTGCGAAACCACAAATGGTAAAATATTAACTTAAGAAGTTTTTCGTGGAAATTTTTATCAATTCATTCTTTTTTTTTCTTGTTGACCTCAACATTTAACTGTAATACAAAGTTTTCAGCTGAGGTGATTATTGAAACGATGAATGATCGATCATTAAAAATAAAAAACTTTTAGTGATTTTTATTTCCTCGACAGAAATGAAAGAAAAATTTAATTAATTTGAATGATTCCTTTTTGCTATTCATAAAATTTCTATTTTTTGCTTCAAAGATGATCGAGGAAAAAGAGATAGAAAAACTTAGGATTGGACACTTTAAAAAATAATTTAACATTTTGGAAACACTATTCAACCGTGATTTTCAATCACTTGCAAAAAAGTTCGCAAATTCTGTATTGAAGTTATTATTCAAGCTCTACTATACTTTAAAGCAAATTTCAGGTCAACAGCTTTTATCTTGACCAAGTTAGAGCAAGATGTTTTAATGAACAAAATTTTCAAAAATTTATGATAATAAATTTCAGTTTTTCGGTCATAACTAGTGAACCATATGGTGTAAAGTTCTAATTTTTGTACTAATTTTCTCATATTTCAATTTAAGAAAGTGATTGATTTTTCCAAAAATTTAAAAATTTTAAGAAAAATCATCCCAAATAACCATAAATAATTACTCAGAAAAAAAATATTTTATAACTGGCATAAAGTTTTTGCGATTTGTATCTAATAAAGGCAAATTTATAAGCGCTAAAAAGAAAATTTTTAAATTTTATAACAGTTTTTATAATAGTTAAAAATTCTTTTATAACGCTTATAAAAATATTTTATAAAACTTAAAAATTCTTGTATGACGCTTATAAAAATATTTTATAAAACTTAAAAATTGTTATTTTAGTGCTTATAAATTTGACTTTTTTAATTTTAAGTAAGATTAAGAAATTTTTAAGTGTCCACCACTGAAGAAAAACAAGTTATTGCTAATTATAATTTTTGTGTTTTAAGAATTCTGAGAATGTTAAAACAACACGAATAGAGTGAGAGAAAGAGAGAGAGAAGAAAGATTAGGTGAAGTTCTAAGTGGATAATTCGATAATTCCTAGATCAATCATCATGAAAATGTTTATTCATTATGTACAAAATTATTAATCCTTTAGAAGATTATTCTTCCTTCTTTTTTTCATTTATTTTGATGAATCATTGTATTTAAAATATTGGCTATAGTAACTTCTTTGCATTATTAATGATATGGTCATGAATTTAATGCAAAAAAAAATCATACATTGTAGAAGAGAAGAAAAAAAGCATTAAATGCTCACACACGAACTGTTAACTTGATTTTTTTTAAACGAAAAAGCGTCGTTTTTCATGCGAAATGCTCATTTAATGTCTCAGCAAAGAATCAACATGAATTTTATGGATCTTGTTCACAAGAATTGAGAGAGTAAGAATCGGCGAGAGAAAAAAGAGAGACAAGCGGCACCTTGGGCAGCAAATCATTAGACAAAAAATAAATTCCTTTCCTTCATGCTGTCTTACATTAAAATGAAGTCGAACGAGACACAATAACGAGATTTCAGCAGCAATATCAAGCAACATGCAAGAGAGCAAACGAGAGAGAAATTAATTTTTGTGGTGAATGAACAAAAATCTTCTTCTTATGTCACCAAAAACTTCGTTTTTATTACACAATCGATTGTAAAATTCTTTACGACACTATTCATGTAGAATGTTCAAAAAGCTTCAAATAAATATTTTTTGAGCTCTCTTTAAGTTGATTTTCATGGGAATTTGTGTGTATTAATAATCAATTCATTGCTGCTGCTGTTGCTGATTCTTCTAATGCATTCATTAACTCAATCATCTTCATCTCATATGCACAAAACAACAACAGAAAAACAAGAATTTTTCAGCGTTTATTAAGTCGTTAATCGAAGTTTAGTGACCCGCATATGTTTTCATTTCATCGTGCACAAAAACAGAACAAAATATGATATCCGGTCGTCAAAAAAAAACTCCTTTGATATTTTTTTTTTGCAAAACTCTTCTTCACTTTAGTCGTCATTGCATATAGAAACACGAGTAAACGGATGATAACATTGAGTCATTTCATTATTCAATTGCGTTGCAGTAGCTTATCATTATATTCAGTTGAGACATTTCAACTATCAATTTTGCAAAGTTTCAATGCCTTGAAATAAAAATTAGGGTTTGGAACTTGACATATTTTTGTGCAAGTTGACTAAGTCAAAATTATTTCTAATTTATTCAAATTTTATTTAATTTTGGCCAAAATTTGTCAAATTTATATGAAAGTCAATGATATTTGAACTTACTAAGATTCGGGCTTGAACGCAGGCCTGTGCTTTTACTTGATCAAGTTTCATTCAAGTTGACTTAGACAAAAATGCCTCTAATAAATTCAAATTTTATTTATTGCAGTCAAATTTGTGAGTAAATTTAAGTTTCATTGACTTCCATATAAATTTACCAAAATTTGATCAAAATCAAATAAAATCTGAATTAATTAGCGACATTTTTTGTAAGTCAACTTGCATGCAACTTGCACAAAAATATGTCAAGTACCAAACCCTAGAAATAAAATTGGCTATTCGAAAAGAAGTAAATTAAAGTCAAGTCTATTAGAAGGGATGAGCTTAATTTAATGTGTTTAAATAAAGCCGGCAAATCAGCAACACCATTTCAAGTGATGATTAGTCTCATCTCTTTTATCTGCCTTTTTTTTTATTTTGAATTCCACTCCAAACGCAAAACAATATATATTATTATATGTGTCTGTCTGCTATGAGGATGAGAGGAGCATATTATCAAATTTAGTGGATTTAATTTTCATATCTTTTTATTATTATTATTATTATGCCTTAAGTATAGTACTTTAGTCAAGAGATGTGTGCCATAACATTCTTTTCTTACGCATTGAATTAAAAATAGTAAAAAGATAGACGTTTATTATTCTTTCTATTGTCATAGCGGAAGAAAGAAAGAAGATGAAGAAATAAAGAAGGTCTTTATGTTGTTATGATTGAATTATGAAAGATTCCGAAAAGCGAGACGAAGTAGTAATAAAAAAAATCATAGAATCATCATGATTGACGATTATGTCGCGAAATTCACGGTCTTCATTCTTGAATTATTATTCCCCTATGTCTGCTCCTCTCGCTTTCATTTATTTCGGCACAGCGAGCAATAATTTAAAGAATAAATTCAGGTCTAACTTGTCTCTTGGTTACGTTCATTGTCAATGGCAAGTTCTTCACCCTTTTAATTCATATTTTTTTTTCTCTCTGCTCTTTGAATAAAACTACTAAACTCAAGAGGTGCGAACTCTTTCAAAAAAATATTAAAAATGCAAAAAAATTGCAAAAATGCAAAAAATTTTTGCAAAAATACAAAAAATATTTGCAAAAAAATTGCAAAAATGCAAAAAATTTTTGATAATTTTCATACAAAAAATTATTTTTCAATGCCTACTCTGTTTTGCTTATCAAGAGTTCTAACCCCTTGACTAAACTTATTATTCACGAAATATTATCACAAATGTGACTTAAATTTGATTCGTTAATCACGATAAAAAGACATCTTTTGAATATGAAACAACTTCGTTCGATTAGCGATTTCTTAGCCACTGTTGAATGAATGGAATGTAAAAAAAGCTATCAACATTCGCTCTCAAGGTCACAAATTTGTTGCGAGAGAGTGGCTCTCTTTTATTTTCTGTTAATCATTCAATCGACGGCAAGATTAGCCTCAATCTATAATATCAGATTTCTCAAAAGCTAGCTGCGGCATCATTCTTAATTTATTTCTCATAGAGTTAAAAGGATGAAACTTTTTATCATAGACAAGAGTCGATATAATTTATTATTGTTACTATTAAGTTAAAACGATCAAGACAGGAAACATTTACGATTGTATTTTTTATTAGCTTCGCTCAATTCTATAGATTAACTTAAGATATTGAGCTTAAGACTTAATTTATCATTGATTTTAAAGAAGGAATTTTAAAAATTTTATTTTCCAAGGGAAAAGAACTTCAACTTTTTGCCAACATTTTGGCACTTTTTGTCACTTTTTATAAACAGCTTTAACGAAAGATGCAAAAATTTAAAGAAGAAAAGAAGCAGAAAAAGAAGCAAAAAGCGAATGATGCAAAAACAAGTTTTTCTAAAATTTCTAATTTCTCTTTTATTTGATAAAGAAAACGTCTAATTTCACTAAAAATAACAATTATAAACAGTACTGAAGCATTTCTATTACAAAAGAAGCTTAGAATTCAGCTAATAAAAATTTTGTAATTGAAAATTTTATTTGTAAACAATAAATTGTTTATAAACATTTGAATTTCAAATTTTAACGGAAAAATTT
>JACWBX010004253.1:53706-91308 GCA_014622435.1 Polypedilum pembai
TTGAGGACATTTTACAACCAACTGTGAATATCTGCATGCAAAATGAAATAACAAGACAATGATTTTTAATTAACTTCCACTTCAAGAGTCCTCATGAAACTTTTTTTTTCTTCTACCCGCCTTTGCCTTTTATTTCATTCATTTTCATCCTAAGACATACTGCTGGCTTATCACATGGCTCTCAAGTTACCATCTCTTCAAAAGATTTTGCTCTTTTCTGCACAATTTGAAATTTCGTAATGTCACACACAGATATGGAGTGAAAAGTAATGTGAAAAAATGCAGCAAAAGCAAATGAAATAACAACAAAAGAAATTCCAGAATATTTGAGAAAAACAAAGAAAACTAAAATTCTTCTTTTTCATTTGATCATTCTTTTAGCTCCTTGTACAAAAGGAAAAAGTGTCTAAGAGAGTTGAGAAGAAAAGAAACAAACAATGAGAAGGAGAAGATTCTGAGAATTGAGGTTCCACCATTTATTCTTTATTATCCAATGTATGTTTATGCTCACTTACTTGTTTCTTCACGTTTCTCTCCACTGTCTCTGATTGTTGTTTTAACAAGATAAAAATAAAGGAAGAAAATGACTTAAATTTTATATATATGTGGACACGACTTCATTTGAATTGAATTCAGAGCAAAATTTCTTTTTATTATTTTTGATTAAAGATTGGCGCATCGCATCGTTTGATTCATTTTCTTTTTTTGACAATTGTTGTGAATTTAATATTAAAAAATTGCATTCAAGTCAATCTTAAATGATGAAAAAGTTTCTCATGAGAAAAAAAGAGGGTAAAAAAAGCTATTTTAATAATTGTCGTGTGGAGAGATAAGAGTGAGAAATTCTTATGAGAAGAATTTCTTCCCCTATAACTGGCAATTTCATAAATTCTACTTCAAAACAGACATCTGAATAAATAACTATCATATCTTAACGAATTTGAATATTTTCACGAGGCAGCAGCAGCAGCAGAATATGAAAATAAAAATAAAATCAAAGTATCAGCTGACAATGGCCAAGAAGATCTTTTTTTTTTTTAATTCAAAACATTTTTCATTTATTTTACACGAAATAACAATTTTTCATTCATCGCTTCGCTGTTGTTGCTGTTCATTTAAGTATACAGGAAGATTTTAATCGTGATTCATGATAAAATGCTTAAAGTCAAGGAGAAATAACTTTAACAAAAATTACAAAGCATGGATAATAATAAAATAAAGAGCGAATGGGAGCAAAGAAAAAGCAACAAATAGCAACATGCAGAGTTGTTAAACTACTGGTCCGTAGCCAGTAGCCAGAATCTACTCTAGCCTTTCAAAAGTTCTTTTTAAAAGAATAACCAATGGCAACTTTTGCAATGTGTGTCAACGCTTGGATAAAAAACAAAAAGTTTTTGACAATTTCATACAAAATTTCTGAATTTCAATGCTGTGAGCGAGAAGTGACAATTTTGCTTTTTTAAACCTTTATGAATCAATTAAAAACTGATTCTCCACTAATAAGTTGATCCATAAAAGCTCCAAAAAACTTTGAAAATTTCTTTTTTAACACACCTTTCTTTAAGCTCGTATCAAGGCCTGAAAACTCTTTGATTCGTTTAGAAATTTTGATTTTTCTTTGATCCCAATTTGATCTTTTTGATCTTTATTTGATTGTTCAATAAGGATCAAAGAGTTCTCAGGCCTTGGCTCGTTTAGTTTTAAAAGAATGAGCAAGAACAAAAACTGAGCAACTGAGCAATTAGATATTATTGTAAAATTTAAATTTTACTGTTACAAAAAATTCAAAAATTAATTTTTACGATAAATGGTTACTTTGTTTTTTTTGTTATCAAAAGTTGTTTTCCATTTGCTCAAATTGTAAAGCTTTTTCCGTTTTATCTTGATATTTTTATTTTTTTCTCCTAGAATTCTAGTTTACATCATAAAAAGTTTTTGCGAAAATATTTTTAACTTAATTTCATGTGAATTTTAGTTTTAATCTCCTTTTTCTATATAATACAATATTTATGCTTTATGAAATTGATAAAAAAGAATTTATTATTTAGAACAACATGTGACATTTAAAAACTTAAATTTAAATGTCAAAAAAAGGGAAAAAAGTCAACAACTTTGATCGATTGTGACGACAACTAGATTTTTTTTCCTTTCTTCACATTCATTGATGTTTGCATAATACTGCACAAATATTAGCTCTCGTTTATATTGATTAATTGATTTTGAGCTATGAAAATATTTTAAAAAGCCAATCGATTGCTGCATATGCATAAAAGAGAAAAATATAAAAAACTATTCATAATCAGCCGAACAAATTGTGAATGTGAAATGAGAATTTTTTTTAAAGAATTTGGTGCTGATAAAAGAACAAATATTTAGCATGTGCGATTTATGAATGGAAACTTTGTGTGATTTCATTCAAAAAATAAAAATCGTTATTTGCTTGATAATTACTGGAAACAAAATGCAAGTTGCAAACTCATTGTGTCAACATCAACCAAATCTAATTTTTTTTTTCTTTTCTTTTCCTTCATTAATTGAAATTCTTCGTTTGTGGTCCTTTAAAAGGCAAAAAGGGAGAGAGCGAAATTCCTTTCTCATCCTCCCATCAGCTTCATTTTCATTAATATATTTCATTTAAAAGGCAAGTAAGTGAATCACATCGGCAAAAGAGAGAGAGAGAAAAAAATAATGAAATTTCATTTTTTTAATACAAGAAGAAGGTTTTTGGCGATTATCAAAGAGATATATATATTCATTTCATTCTTGCATGTTCATTGCAACACATCCTCCGCATTTCTTTCATTCTACAGTCATTCTTTTTCTTGCTTGCTATGCAGAATATATAAATTGTTGTTTACTGGTAAATAATTTAATTTATTGCATTAAATTTAATTTCTTCATTAAGAGAAAAATGAGTGAGGTGCTTTATTTTGTGTGTTGAACGTTTTTTTTGAGGATAAAAGAATGAATATAAGGCGTTTTCGTAGAATTACTTTTTGGTACCCTTTTAATACCGCGAGAGCAATCAATCAACAGCTCGTTTATTAATGGCTTCTTAAGTACTTTCATTTCTGCGGATTTGTTGAAAATATATATAAATATTAAATTGACAGAAAAACAATTTTTCTTCATTAATCTTGTTGACTTTTTCGAAAATGAATCATCGTAAGATAAACAAAATTTTGTCATATGAGAATTACCTTGTAATAAAATTATTGCTAAATTTACTTTTCTTAATTTCTTACAAAGTATTATTTTTTGTTTACATTTTAAATGCACAAAATGTTTCAATTATAATTAAAATCTCAATGAATCATCAAGCAATAAAAAACAAAAATAAAAAAGTGACAATTGTAAAGCATTTTAATAAAACAGCGCATTCTTATTTCCTGCCTGGCCAATTTATTACAATTTTAAATTTCATTCACGAATATCTTCCATTTTTATCAAAATATATATCAAATCTCACTCGACTGCACTTAACTTATCATCATTTTCTATATTTGCAATTGTATGTGTGAGAATGAAATAAAATTTACATTGACAGATCGTAAATTTCATCTTTATTATGATTAGACATGTTTATTTACAAACAATATGAAATTAAGCCTCAGGCAAAAGCAAAAGGCAAGGAAAGAAATGTATGTCAATTTAATCAGCTGATTTGTCTGACCTTTTCACCATTGAAGCTTTGATTGTATAAAAATTCTTCACAATATACTTTTTATTGCTTTACTAAGAGAGCACAACAAATATTTCATTCATAAAGTATTTCCTATGAAGTTTCGCATGTGCTCGTGAACTTACTCTTCTCCTTCTAAGTCGTCGATGATTTCATATAAAATGATGAGGACAAATACATGAATGAAGTTTCTTTCATCAAATAAAATCGCTTCTCATTCATCTAATTCTCTCACTCTCTAGCATTATTTAGACAGATTTATTCACTTTGACGTTGTATAGCAAGCGCCATTTAAGTCACACTAATTGAGTTTTATTAGCTGATAATCATGCTAATCTCTATAACATTGTTGCGAGTGCTTGACGACGATTCTCCTTTTTTCACATTGTGCAACATTATTACCAAATTGATGAAATAATTTATGACAACAGTGATAACAGAGCTAAAATAGAAGAATTGGTTCCCACAAAAATTATACTTGAAAAGAGAACAAAACGAATCTTTTAAAAATTCATTAATCATCAACATATACCGAATATAATCGCACAAGAGTGTATGAAATTTTGTTAAAAATGCATATAACCATAAAAATGTAGATTTACCTTTACCTGAATTCTTTTTTACCTACAATGAAGAAGAATTCTTTAAAAAAACTCAGAATAAAATAAACGATGGCGCTTAGTGTATGCTAAAAGCATAAAATGGTGTGAACGTTGCACAATAATCAGTGAATATCTTTTTACCAATCTTTTCATTCTTAACACTCGAATTTTCTCTTTTATAGTCTTATTATGTTTTACTGTAAGGTGTTTGTAGTAACTCTGAAATGCTTTAAAATGTAGTAACGTAGTGACTTTAACTAATAGCTTTATAACAAAGAAAGTATTTCTAATTTGACTGCTAGAAAAGAATGAAGTTTTGTTAACAAGGGTTACACAGCTTTTAATAATAATAATTCAAATTTTTAAATTTCCGTTACAATAATTTATGGTATCAAATTGTTGCTAGCAGAATATAGTTTGAATGTTTAAGTAATATCTTATGAAAGAAATAACAAACCAAATTATTGAAGAATAATAAAAATTTCAAGACATTTTGAACATTAGCAATTTTCTAATTTATAAAAATTCAATGATTGCTAAAAAATCAGTTGTTTTCCCAAAAATTCAAACACTAAAGCTCGAATAACCAAAAATATGTTACGCTTTCTGTTTGTTTGCTTTTAGCATGCTAAACAGAAAGCATAGCGTATTTTTGGTTATTCGGTAAGACAGAGGCAAACAATCATTTTTTTCATCATGTTCTTTCATTTATTTAATAAAAATTAAGTAAATTACTGTCATACACTTGAGTGAAAATTTCCATAATAGATCTTTTACATTGATAGAAAATTTTATCACATGGTTCACCATTTTTCCCCATCATTTCAGCCTTAACATAATCATAATGATCTTTATTAACAATTTTATCTTCTGTGCTTGAAGGTGTGAATAAAATATGAAAAAGTTGTCCAAAGAGACCGCTATGATAACCAAAATTACTTTCTGCTGATTCACAAATTGCTCTCAATATACAAAATCTTCCCTCAAAACCCTTCGCTTCTAACATTTTTCCTAATGTGTCATACAAAAGCCATCTTGTTCCACTTGAATCATCTAAATCTTCTTCTTTTGCTTTTGGATAGTCTCTTAATTTTGGAGTCATTCGAGGATCGTCTTCAAATTTATCCTCAAAAATGTCATCTTCAGATTTAAGAACTTCATTGCCTACTTCCTGGGCTTCTTGCTCGTACATTTCATAAAATTTTCCTGTATCACTGTCAACTAAAACTTCACGTTTTCTTCTTCGACCATTTGGGAAGGTTTGTTGCTGATATTCAACATATTGACTAATTCAAATAATTGAAAGTTTTAAAGTAAATATCATCAAAATTTTTTAATTTAAACTAACTTCACTGTATTAACTGCGAATGCTACTTTTTTACTTGGACAAGTATAACAGCTTTCATTGTTGAAAATATCAGGAAAATAAACAAATTTTAAGTCATCAGCAGTTGATTCAGGAAGAAAATATTGAGCTTTAAGTGTCCAACCTAAAAAAATTTTTTGACTATTTATTAAAGATTGAATAAGCAATTAAATTTTTACCATAAGTAATTGCTTCATTTTCTAAATTTAAAGGAACACCCAAACCAACAATAAACTGATGTCGAGTTGGTGATGTAGCAGGAACAACTAAAAAAGCATTTAAATCACAAACTAAAGTTATTAAAATAAATCCACAAATTTCTAAAAACATTTTTTGTCTATCACTGCTGAAAGCTAAATTAAAACTGATGAAAATTTTCTTTCAAAAAATGAAAAATAGAATGAATTTGAAAGGTGTTAATTAAATTAGGCATACTTTCACGAATTGTTCTATTTAGATGTGTGACTAGATTCTGTAAATTAAGATCAAAAGTATTTTTTAAAGTTATTGTCTTTTTGTAAATCGTAAACACTATTTATTGAGCATTAAAACACTGAGACATTTTATGCTGAGCATGAAACACTCAAGCACTTAGTGCTGAACACTAAAATATGTGTGCTGAGCACTGATTGTGTTTGTTGAAAAGCAAAACATTTATAGAAATTTTGTTTATAATATTAAAAATTTTTCATTCATAATTAAATATTCTTCATCATCCTTGGCGCTTCAACAATCATTTCTAAAATGCCATTTATTTAAAAATTCTTTTTATTTCTTCTTGTTGTCTTCTCACGATGGGTGATTGGTGAGATTTTGAGAGCAGCAAGCAAGCAAAAAAAAAGAATTGGTCACAAAAAGCAGTTTTTTTTTGAAAATTGAACCTAAATCTCATTGCTGCCTGTGAGGCAATATTCATAAAAAGGTTTCCAGGAACTCTCTTTTTGCTCTCCTCTTCAACCGAAATACATAAAGAATTTTTCTCTCTCGTTTTTATTATTCAACAACACAAAAACTCTTTTTTTTGCGAGCTGTTATGCTCTTTAAAATCGTAAAAAGAAAAAAGTTGAACCTCTTCTCGGCCTTTGTTGCTTGTTATTATTTCTATTTTCTCTACCTCTGTTCACTTTCTGCAGATATATAATATCGTTAAAGGGCAACCAGCCAAAAATACATATATTTAGAAATTGTATTTTATGTTAAAAAGAGAGATGAATTTCTGTAGCAGCGGCATATTCCCTTTTTGATTTGAATTTCCTCTTTCATGCAATTTTTCTTTTTCTCTCTCTTTCATACTTTATCAGTTTTCTGATATGTATATGTGAATATATCGGTATAGCTCTTTATTGTTGTTCTTTCTCTCCTTCTTAACAAGATTTAAATTGGAATTTTCCTCTCTCTTTCTTTGCTTGTTCGATAATATTTATCTAGATAAGATGTTCAAATTTACATTTGATCCTCAACTATTTTTTCTCTGGCGCAGAGAATTAATTTGTTTCCTTTATGACGAGAGATATAATTATCAGTCAGTCTCATCTCTCACACATATATACAGACATTGTAATCGAATATGGAACTCCCAAAGAATGCGTCAATTATTTGAGCGAATAAAATTGATTGATAAAAAATTGTTTGGCAATATTATGGCATAAGCATAAGTGCTGTTAATGATCAAGCGGTGTGTGCATGTACCACATTTTCTCGGTATTTTTATTTTTCTTCTACCATCGATTTGCATTCTTCATCTTTTCCCTTTCATTACATTTTCGCTTTCTTGCTCCAAAAACAAAAAAAAAAAACTCAGCGTGGATTTTAACGAATCTGGTGAGAAGGTAAAAAACGGCAGAAATTATTTATTAACTTTCAATCAGACCTCCTCTGTCCAGTGAGCGCTCTCGCTGTAAATCGTATTTCATGCGCAGGCATTTAAATCATTTGCAGAAGCATCAAATCAGTAACACAACAATAAAGATGCTTTCGTCAGTCACTCATTCGGTTCTTTCGTATCCAAAAAGAATGAGAAAAATAAGAAAGAAAGAAATAAAAAAGAATTTTTTTTTTTGCTGCTTTTGAAATTTCATTCACAAAAAAGGGCAGCAGTAATTTATTTTGCGTCTATCGATGCGCCTCATATCAATTGATGTGTGTGAGAAAAGTGTAGAGTGGAATGGAATGCAGTTTAGTTTCGCAGAAGGACTTCAACTCATCCAATAATAATATCACTCGACTCATCATCACTATCATAAATTCAATATCGAAGTTTGCCGACAGTCGAGAAATTCGTTATAAAAATTTCTTTTACCGTTAAAAAATATCGAAACTCACCCTCAATAATAATAAAATAAGGTGATCGTGGTGGTGTGAAAAAGATAACAATAGAAAATATTTTCATCGATCGAGCTTTAAGGGTGAAAGAGAGAAGATTATTTATGATCTTTTTTTTTCGAGATCAATAGTGACGCCTTCTGTTTTTCTCGAGAATTTGTTCTCATTAGTTTAAGATTTTTCCGTTGAAAAAGAGGCGCTTGGCTTCTTTGAACAAATAAAAAGAACGTCAAAGAATTCTTTTTTATTGACATGAATTCAAGACAAAAACACTTCTATTATTCGCAATAATCGTAAGTTTATAGAAATTATCAGAGCCAGGAATCGACAAAAAAATTATATGCTAAGTCGACTTACATACAAAGCTTAAGTCGACTTCGGACTTTGACAAGATGTATGCACTGATAATTTTAGTTAACTTTAATTTAAAAAAGCACAATCCATTCTCTTTGAAAATTAGTTAAAAAATTCTTCTAAAACTTAAAGTTATTTGCACTTATGGAATTTGAATTTAAATTTTTCCTTTTAAATTCTCTAATTTTGTAACTGAAAATTTGAATTGTTGAAAATTTCAAATGTTTTTGTTTACATTTTTCAAAAATGAAAATTTTACAGAAAATCATTAAAAACTCTTAATATCTATCTTAAAAAAGCAAAATTTAGCAATAAAAAGAGACAATAAGTGTAAAGTTAGCAGATACAAATAAAATATAACGAAAGTTTTGCTTAATTTTCGAGTTTTTGAAGAAAATTCAATTCTTTTAGAAATTGCAAAAAATTACAGAATAATCGCAGAGATAGTGTAAATTATCTACCATCTTCACTCGAATATAAATAAGAGTAGTTTGAATTGGATTTTCGAATTGAAAATGTAAGCTTACAAAGCAATTAATTCATAATATCGAAAAGCTAAATTAGTAGATCTTTTAATTATCTATAGCTTTTGCCTTTTTATATTTGAAAAATTTGATTTATAAGCTTAAAATTTTATTTCGAAAATCCAATCTGAACGTCTCTTGTATTCCAGGGAAGACGGTAGGATTCGATGTTATGCAGCTAAGAAGAAGAATTATGAGCATAATTTACTTCTTCTTGAAATTTTCTATATAAGAAAGAAGAGCCGACATTATATTCAAACAAGACCAGTTTTTAAATTTCAACGTATATTTTTCTATACTAAATCATAACAAAATTGAGCGAAAATCCTTTATATTTGAATATAAGAACCGGCTCATGTAATCAAGGGAAGACTGTAGAATTATCACAAAAAATCGCAATGATCTTAACAATCGCTGATTAATAAAATTCTCTAGTCTTTGCCTAAAAAATTACAAATAGTTTATTTTGCTCTTAAAACAGTTGATTAAAATTATTTTTATCTGGGATAAAAATTTAAAAGAATGCGCAGAATGAGTGAGAAAAAAAAATTTGGAACAAAAATATAAATAAAAGAATAAAATATATTTATTCTTCTGTACAATTCATTAATTTGTTTTATATTCACAATATGTTATATCCTGCCGTATGATTCGTTATTTGATGGAATGTTGTTTTCTGTGTGTTTTGATTTTCTGCACACGGAGAGATTTTCTTCTTAGTTCTTGTCACACACAAAGTCTATAGAGAGTTCAATGGAATGCTCTGTTAACTCTTTTAGAGCTGCTAAAAAAAAGAAGAAAAAAAAATCAATAGAATGGACCAGCTCGTGTATGTTGACATTTCAATCATTTAAACTTACATCATTTCCTCCACGGTTGATTGATGAGATTTTTTGTGAATTATTTGCTCAATTTTAAAAAATGTAAGATGTTTGCTTTCACTCTTATTCTTGCTTGCTTGTGGAATGTCTTTGACGAGTTGCGGTGACTTTTTTGTATTTCAAAAAATCTTCATTTTAGGTTTAGTAGTAGCATGTAGATGTCTGTTTTTTTCATATATCTATGGTCAACTAGGGATAAAGTCTCATATTTCCTGCTACTTGTTAATGGACACAAAAAATGCACTTCTGCCAATAGGATTTCATCTACATATGTTTATAATTTATCCGTTAAAGAGACGAGACTGAGACTATTTACAAAAGTGTCTCAAAAAAAATAAGAAAAATAAATGACCAAAGAAGATTTTTTAAGGAATAAGCATTTTTCATGTTCCTTTTTTTTCTGCCTAAATCCATATCAGATTCTCATTCACATTGATGTTTGATGAAAAAAGAGAAAGATTCAAACAGGAAGACACAGTCAGAGAAGGATATTATTTGTTTTCCAAAAGGAGAATAAAGATTGAAATAAGAAGAGCAAATAATATGAAAAGAAGTGTGTGAATTTTGTTTCCGAAACTCATAAATTTTTTATTTTCTTTCTCCTTTTTGTATTTTTGGTAGTGAATTTTTGTTCCCATTTTAATTGTATCGTTTCTCATCGAATTTCTCTCTCTTTTCTTTCTTTATCGCTTCATTATGCGTTGCATTGCCATCTAAGGATCATTTCATTGTATTGTGAGAAAATAATAAAGCAAAAGAAAAAGATTTCTTCATTCAGGTAGTAAGTTATAACATTTAAATGTGCAATGAGATTCTCATAAGAACAAATTTATTCATGGACCAACAATTTACTTAGTCTTTTTCTCTCTCTCTTATCATCACAGCTTGAAAACGCGTGAGAAAGCTTCGTGTTTGTATAATAATTTAACCTTGAAATATTTTTCACTTGTGGACGCGCTTTTATTTCCAAATTCAGACAAGAGAAATATCTATAATAATAATATTCAGCAAATATGAAAAAAAAGAAAGAAAGAAGCGACGACGACAACGACGAGAGAAGAAATTTGTGTGATTTTTTTTGTTTTGTTCTTCTTTTGCATTCTTTAAAGGATTTTCGTTGAATGTGCCGCAGCAAACAAGCCGAATAATATTTTTTTTTCTCTCTCGTTCTTGTATGTGTTTTTATTTTTTTGGCAATTGTGCCAGGAATATCAATTCAATCGTCTAGCGTCAAATCATCGAAATTCATGAGCGTTCTTATCATTAATCTATAATAAATACTTATTTCAGGTATTTCTGTTTCATTCATAAAAAAAAATTCAATTCAACTTGAACTACTAGCTGATGATTGTGATCGCGATAATTCACAATTGAACATTGCTTCAGCAGTAACAGTCATTCGCATGAAGTGAGTGAGAGAAAGACGATATAATTATGGGGTGTTTGCCTATAGCCTCAACTACTCAAGATCTCACTCGTTGTCAATCAAAATGTTGAAACTTCACCATGAATTGGCTCAATTGAGCAGGGGAGGATGAAATAAGAATAATAGCAAGATATAGCTTACATAGATGTAATTAAAATTCCCAAAATAAAATTTATCTCGCTCTCTCGTTTGTGCTTTGTCTGTGCAAAAAACAACAGAAATTATATGTCTGCAAAATTTGCATATTTGCGTAATTACATTCGCATTATCTTAGTGAACCAACAAGAAATAAATGAAAATTCGCTAAAAATAAATTCTCATGAAATGTAAAAGTGATGCATTTGATAACCTTTCATGAATTGAACAATTTTGGCATTAATTTCAAATCAAAAGTTTTACAATTTTATCAATTTCTTTCAATAATCAAGTTGATTTAAATCAATTTCAACTTGACTTAGATCAATTTCAAGTTTATTTAGATCAAATCCAGTTGATTAAAATCAATTCAATTAAAAGAAAAAATTTAAAGAAAATTAACAATTTTGCTTTTTTACCATCAATTTAAAATCAAAAGTTTTACAACTTGATTAATTTCTTTTCAAGTTGATAATCAAGTTGATTTAAATCAATTTCAAGTTGATATAGATCAAATCAAGTAAAAGAAAAAAATTTAAAGAAATTTTCATTACCTTAAAGAATAAAAGTGTGAGTTCATGTTGTGTGTGAGTGTAACTAGCAATAAAAATGCCACAATGTATCTTATCGCAAGAAGCAAAAGAGTAAGCTGGCGTCTCAATTATATTATTGCACACACATACAGCTGATTACAAAGTGCACGACATATTAATTAAAATAACATAAAGGAACAATTATGTCATACATTTTCAGCTGAATCATCATTAGAGCTAAAGTGAAATGTAAATTTCCCGTTGATCTAAATTCTTTCATTCATATTCAATTGAAAATTTTATCTAAAAGGCGATTATAATTGTGTGTGTATATGAATGAAAGAAATAAACAGTTGAATACATTTGTATCAATATTTAATCATAGAAACAGTGATCTGAATATGCCAAAAAAAAATTGTAGTAGAGAGAGACATTTAAATGTTTTTTATTTACCTATATCTATCAGTCTGGCGTCATGTGGTAAATACGCCAGCCAGCAAGTGAGTATAAAAAAAAGTTTAAAAGGCTTTTTTAAATTTAAAAAACTTGAGTTTTAATTCACTTGTGCAAATCTCCTTGAATCTTTTTCTTATTTTTGTTATTTTTGCTCACTTTTTAATTTCTAGACGTGAACACACAAATAAAGATCAAATAAAAATCAAATAAAGATCAACGTGTGTCCACGCCTGGTTTAATTTGATAATACTGTGAGAAAGAAAGAAGAAATTTCGCAAAATTTTTCATCATCATGAGATTTAATTGTGTGTAAAAAAGTTTAAAATTAAACTCACTTCCTAAACAATTTAAAGAAAAAAATGTTCTATTATCAGTATAACAAAAAGAAGTAATTATTTCGACATGGAAACGCAAAGATGCGAGTTTCGTCTATATATATTACTCAATTTTAAATTGAGTTCGTCGACCTTAGCCTTTTAAACTAACGCACAAATGCGAAATTCAATTTTTCATTGAAATCTTTATATACTAAAATAGTACATGCTCTGACTTCTGATTTGATAAGATACGAAAGAGGCAAAAGAATTAGATTGCGTGCGACAGCAATCGACAAAAATTTAATACAATTCATCATTAGACCATTTTAGATATAACATGTGAAAAGCTGCTCATCTATTTATACGACTGAGTTATAAATTGATATATAAATAGTAGAGAATGAATATCTTGTGGGTGATTTCACTGCCTGCTGTGAAATAAAAAAAAACAAGCGTTATTAACAGACATACAGTGAGATGAAAAATTATCAAGGACATTTTATATTAAAATTTATTTATGACTTGAAAATTAAATATTTAAACCTAAAGTTCAGACTTGAATATAGATAATCAAACTTTCTCACAGTTAAACATTCAAGTTGACTTACTTAAAAATTTCTAAGGTTCGAACTTGAATGCATGTAGTCAAGTACATGCGCATGTATTTTGTCAAGTTGCATGCAAGTTAATTTACTTGAAATCGTCTCTAATTCGTTCAAATTTTATTTATGTTGGGTAAAATTTGGTCAAATTTCAAAAAGTCAATAATTCTTAAATTCAACAAAGTTTTGCCCAATATAAATAAAATTTAAATGATTTACTTGACTACATGCATGCAAGTCCGAACCTTTAATCTTTCTAATTCATTTAGATTTAATTTATTTCAGTGAAACTTTTTGTATTTTTATATGAAAAGTCAAAGAAATCGTCAAAGAATTAACCGAAATAAATAAAATTTGAATAAATTTGACATTTTTGAGTAAGTCAACTTGATCAAGTTACTTGATTAACTGCGTTCAAGTCCGAACCTAAGACATGTTTTAGTTTCTAAAATACTTGCTTTAATTATGACATAACATTTTCTTATAAACTAATCACTGTCGATGACCTAGAAAAGAGTATTACACTCAAAATTATCAATATATGTGACAAGTGATGAAGCGCTTAAGTCAGTAGATCTTTTAATTTTCACACTCAATATTCATCTTTTTTTTTCAACAACCTAAAAAAAAGAAAGAATATAGTGTGAGTTGCACTAACACAACTAAAAATGCGTATGATAATAAAGTATATAAGTGCCACATATGATTATCAATCTAGTAAAACAGCTGATTTCCAACTGTTGCTTCATTGTCGTGTTTATTTATAAAATTTTATAGTCATTTTCTTCTCGCTTGTTATTGTTGTGTGCGTGCTAACAAAAATTTAATTTTTTTTTTATCTTTGACATGCATTAATTATCAGTTACTTAATTGCATTCCATTTTAAAAACAGCGCCAGCAAGTCAAATTCTGAGAATTGAGCAAAAAAAAAAGATTTATGCAAGTTAAATTGACATTTTTATGCATCATATGAATATTATATTAATTACAAAAGCACTGTTGAAATGTTATAAATCACACAATCAGCTCGTACTGTTCATGAATGAATGCAGAAAAGCAAGCAAGAGAGAGAGAAAGAAAGAGAATTAAACTTGAACTTGACAAAGGAAAGCAAAAGTCGAAAAATTCCATTGCACTGCTTCATTCTCCACTCCCTCGTCTGGGAAACTGTGTATATAAAGGCATGCATTCGAAAATTATTCGACAATAAGAAGCAGCGCCTGAAAGAAAGAGCAAAGAAAAAAATGTAATTCAAGTTCAACATTACTTGTTTATTCCCTTCAAGCACATTTTTGTCTCTCTTTCTTTTGTCCTTTTCTTGTTTTTTGTGTGTGATTTAAGTGAAGGATTTCATCATGAAATAAGGAGTGAAATGTAAACAGAAAAAAGAGCAACAAAAACCTGCATTTCATTTCCTTGCTAAAATTTCAAACACTCTTTTAGTGACATTCCATCAGTAAAAATCAACAAAAATTCCTTCATTCCTTTACCTTTGTCATACCATAAGTGACTAAAAAAAAATTATTTTTCAGCAAACAAAAAAATGCCGAAATTTCTTAGAATTACTTTTCACACAGCGATTTTGCTCTCGTCTTCGTTGTCAACTGCATCTCTCTGTTCGAAATTATTAATGATGCATTTATGCATTTAATGAAGCATGCATTATTTATGGAATGGAATTTTTCTCTTTTTCTTTACAGGACACTGAATTGTTAGTGCTTGGTTGTCTCAAATGGGATGTATCATGTGTCACACCACTTGATTTTATCGATTTAATCATTTCACGCTTACCGATTATCAACAACTATTGCAGAGATATTGATCCAGAGAAAATTAGAAAACATGCGCAAGCTTTCATTTCACTGGCAGTTAGAGGTAAGTGCTAAACCCTTTAATCATTCTCACAAGCGTGCAATTTTTGTTGAATTCAATTTCAATCGATGAACAATCTAATACAACCTAAAGGCAGCTACATAATTGATGATTGAAGTTTTTCGCTTATTGCAGCTTCATTCATGTCTGAAACGCATTTTTTTTAAAGTTTAAAAGACAAAATCCTGGAGAGACCAACAGACCGTTATGTTGGCTATTTTGAATTAGCGCGCATTTTTGGTGACTATTTCAAATCAAATACTACCGTTAAAAAAATGCGAAACTATTTGAAAAAATTTAAAATTTTTATTTTCATTGATTATTGGGGTTTTTAGAGTAAATACAAACTGAATCGAAGTTTTTAATACGTTTTTAATACAAATTCATTGACATCTAACTAAATTTTTATCAAAATATACTGCTTTAATATAACGGTCATATGGAATTCAAAAAATTGTTGTATTTTTTTGGGGAAGTAGCAAAAATTTTAATTCAAATCTTAAAAAATTTAACTGAAAAATATTCTGTTGGGTCCTTCAGGGACATAATAATGATAAAAATTACAAAATATTGCTAAAAAAATGCATTCATACTGCGCATCGTGCACAAAGAACGGAAACGAATGATTAGAGAAAATTTATCATGCGCACATAGCGATTACGATCGACTGTATATGTTTTTGACTCTTCAATTATTATCCCTTTTGTGTATGCCCAACAATGGGTCCATACATGCGCGCTTTAGCTTCCTAAGTAAATCGAAAAAATATTTATGTGCTGAATAAGAAGAATTTTTTTAGCGTGAACTTCTTCGACCTCGCGCCCATCAAGTAACAATTAATCAAATACCATCTCTCGCAACACTGAACGCTATCTGCCAAAAAATTCTAAATGTGATTTATCATTCCGCGCGCAAGAGCTAACCGGCACCAGATTCACCATAACAATAACCAATAATAATCATACACATACTCCTTTTTGGTAATGGGGCTGGAAAAATAAATTCTCCTACATGATCGACATATTTCAAGCTCTGATTCTTAACAAGTATCCCGCGCGCGATGTTTTTTTTCTCTCTCTCTTCTTAATGTTCTTTGTTTATGAGGTAAGAATTTTTCATAAAGGATAAGTCGAAATAACACTACTCGAAAGATGTTAAGGAAAGATCATAATTTGATGAAATATTGAATACAACAACAACAAGCCGCACAAGTCGTAAGCACCAAAATGTATTTAAATTAAATATTTTTTTGCTTCTTATTCCCACGAAATCGTTCAATCTTGTCTTTTCTTCTTTAACATTCTTTCAATAAATTCTTTCATGCAAAATGCGCACATAAAAGTACTTGCTTGCCTGTTGCCTGCCTCCTTCTTGTTTTATGATTCTATAATTAGAAAAAAGATGTTGATGATCTAGTTCATCATCACTAACATTAAGCAAGTGTTTAATATGTTTGTACTTTTAACGCCTACACCTTGCGCCTTGCAAAATTAATATAAAAGAAGAAAACCATGACAAATTGGAATTTTAAGGATTGGAAAAAATTCTTCTTAGAATTTCGCGCGAGTTCAAGCACGCGCACCATATAAAACAGTACCGTGAGAAACGGAAATCGAAAGTTATTTTTCATAAACTTTATGACTGGGCAATAAAGAAGAAGGACAGAGAAGAGAGAAAGAGTGAAGCGAGATTTACTGGAAATCGTGTGATAGATGGACGAAGACTTAAAGAGCGGAGGCCAACAGGAGGCATGAAATCAAATATATATAAAGTATGAATATGATGTTGATGATGATGATGATCAAATCATGATATGAAGTGCGCGCCGGCACCCCCATTGAGCCACTTTACACAAACACAGCACACTCATTGCCTAATCTCGCGCGAGTAAGAGAGAGAGAGAAAGAGAGCCTGTAACAATGTGATGATGAAGTAGTTTTATTTTATTGTCCATTATTCTTTTTGCCTATCGTTCGCTTTCAATATTTATTTTGCTCATATTTATACCTTCTTTGCTTGCCTTTCATTCTCAAATAAAAATTAAATGTTATTTTTATTTATGAATTGAATTTCTGCATTCCATTCTTGATTTTTGCTCACACCATGTTTCTTATCTCATCTCTTTCTCTCACTCTCTGTGTTTATTTACATTTAAATAAAAATTCTTCTTATTCATAATGACCCTTTCTGACCATAACCACAAGAATTTGAACACCAAAAAAAAAACCACAAGAATCTCATTAAGCTAAAGTCAATGGAACATGTTGTAATGATAGATATACAGAGATTGTTCTAATTATCGACATACGAATTTCTAATTTGCGTCATGAAACATTTAAATGTAAATTGGAATTGGTTCTAACAATTGTTCACAATCAAGAAATATTAGAATAATCTGAATATTAAACTATTTTTAAGCACAATAATTAAGCTTAGACATTCACTTTTGTTTGACTGACTGAGATTTTATAAATTACAAAAGCTTAAGACTTTTTATTTCTTTTAAATGATTATTTATATCGTTTAAGTGTGCAGTCACTGCTTTATATTTAACTAAATTACTGTTTAGAATGGTAATTTACGGAATATTATTTACAAACAAAAATTACTAAATCACAACAAATAAGGATCAAATAAAAGTTCAAAATTCAATTTCAAAACATTCAGTAAAAATCAAATTTTGAACTTATTTTTGTTCGTTATTTTGAAATGTATTTTTGAAACTAATAAAATTGTTTTATAAGCTAAAAATTATAAACTATTTTGTTTACTTATTTAGTGTCCGACATTACTCAAAAAACAAACACTGTTAAAAGCTTTTTATTTTAGTAATTTTTCATGGGAAAAAATATTTTATAACTGACATAAATTTTGTCACTGTAAAGTCAAATTTAAAGGGTGCAAACTTTTGATACTTCAAAGAAAAATCAATCATAGTTATCATTGAAAAATCTATAGAAATCAAAAATTTGTATGTTTTTGATGAAATTTTTAATCTTTAGATACTTTTTTCGCATCATTTGGTCAAATTTATAAACTCTAGAAAGTAAATTTCTTTTTAAGACTTATAAATTCGACTCTATAAGGACAAATTTTATGTCAGTTACAAAATATTGAATTCAATAAAAAAAAACTTTGATTCGAGCATTAAGAAGATGAGTAATAGACACTAATTTGTAATATCAAATATTCGCTCTAATCACTCTAATATGCTTATATACTGAATAATTTCTAGTTTAAAAAATATTCTATAATTTCTTGATTAGAGTTATGTATGAGCAAAATTAAAATAACATGGACATAAGTCGATGATGATTTCGTTAATATGAGAAAAGCAGCAACAAAAAACAATGAGAGACATTTCGCATTATGAATAGCCATATCTCTTCTGTTTCTATTTTTTTTGTTATTATTGTTATTGATTGAAGTGGTAAAAAGGAGTTCTTGCCGACAAGAGTCGTCTTTTGTCTATAAAGTAGTGTAAAGAAATGAGAAAATATTTAAAAAATTTCCTTTTGGAAGCTCTAGACGCAAAAAGATTGACCTTCAAGACGGATAATTTTATAATATATTTTTTTTTATAGGCCGCGAGTGAGAGAACTTTAGCTCACTCGGGGCTGTCGATTGATTTATTGTTACATTTTAGCCTATTGTGAATGCCAAATGAGCTCGATTGGTGATCGTCGTTTCTCATCGAACACTCGCACACACACTTGCCTCTCTTTGTGATGAGAAAATGAATAAAGATATTTTGCGCCTAATTTCATAGTCAAGAGCGCTTTATTAATCCGATCGCTTTTCGAAAGATTCTCTCCTTTTTCTTATTGCCCAATATATCCCATCGAGCAAAACGTGAAACAGACTTAATTATATTAAAATTATTATTTAATGATGATAAAGTGAGATCGATTCAAGCTCTAATTATTAAGTTTGAACTTTTTTTCTGCTTTTGTTTGCGTCTCATGTACTTAACATTCGATAATTACTGGATCCTCTTAAACACATCAACTTCATCATTCTCGATGAGTGAGATTCATATCGCGCATTTAATGTCTTCCATCATAGAATGATTTTTTCCATTTCATTAACGAGTTGCTTCTTCTTCTTAGTAAAAAATTGTGCGTAATGTGCCATAGAGAGATCTCAATCATTCTCTCATGTGCCGACATCATGTTTGGATTTAAATTTTTTTGATCTAGTTAAAAAGTGCTTATTATCGATTCTACTCTTAAAGAAATTAATGCTTTGAATAACCTTCCTATAAATTTTTTTATTTTTTCATAAAGCTCCTCCTTTACTCTTTCGTCAATGAAATTTAATACATTTATTGCTATATGCCATTCTAAAGTGGACATGAAAATAAAGGGAGAGAATAAGATTAATGGTGGTGGTCTGCTTCTGCTGCTGCCGATTATTTTCATTCATCACATTCAACATTCCATTTCTACCTTTAAGCAAAAATTCTAATTTACACGGACGATCAAATTTCACTTAAGTGATAGAATTTCAATCATTTGATGCAAGAAATAATATTGCATGCATGAATGAAAAGCTTTCGCATCTAATCATCAATGTTCTTTGAAGTGTTTTGAGTTTTTTCGAAAAGTAAAAAAAGTTTCCTGCCGTGGATAAAAACAAATTTTATTAGAGCTATCAAAAAGGAGTTTTACCCCATCACCAAAGCATCTTGAATGAGCGAAAAAAAGCTGCTGTGAGATGAGAATTGAATGCCAAGCAGCAACAATTAATTTTAGAACTTGAAATTCTTGGGAAAAAATTTTTTTGCTCTAAAGAGCCAAACCTGAAATATTCAAAGCAGAAATGAAATCATTTTTTTTTTCTCTCTCACCACACTCTTGCCGGCAGATTTTTTTTATTTTTATTAATAAGAACTTGTGCGAGATTAAAAGAAATTTAACCTTACAGATATTTTGATTAATATTTGAAAACATCATAAATTTTCTATAATTAGTTTCTCATTTCATTTTGCCTTCATTGATGTTTAAAAAGCAAGACATAACTAGCAGATACATTGTAGCAACAGCAGCAACAGCTTGTCAATTTTGATTTGATTGTATTTGTGCTTGCGCTTTTGAGATCAAGTCATTATGATAAGGTGTTGCAAATTTAAATTACAAACTCATGACTTTTTCTCTCTGTGACTGCTACTAATTGACAATTCCATTAGTTTTCTGATTTTTGCAACAGAGTTGATTGCTGCACTTTAAAATTCAATTTTATGTTCTTCTTTAGCCCCGAAGCGAACAATTTTTTTGTTTTATGAAGATCCAGGGTGTCTCGACTGACCGTTTTTTCCCTTAATTTTCCGTTAAAAAGTTCGTTGAAAAAATTATAATTTCTAAGTAAACGACAAATGTAGTTTAGATTATTTACTATATTCAATAGCAATCATTCAAGAAAGATTTAAAATGCTTAAACAATCAAATTAAAAGCAGTAATTATCAACCAAAACAATAAATTAAAACTTTTAACGCGTTTTTCTCAAAAAAATTTGAAGTTTTTTGTAGCAAAACGCGTTAGTTCAAATTCAAATTTTGAATAAAATAACCGTTAAATTTTCCTATTGAGATCCTCTGGGTAAAGATTATTGGTCAAGGCACTGAAAGTTTTTCTTTCATGCTCTCTTAAATGTCTTTCAAACGTCATTATTACATTTTGACATTAATGAAGTGAAATTAAAATTCTTAAACATGATAAATAGATCGCTTGCTCTCACTCGCTCTCACTTGAACGAAATTTACTTTTATCCATTCTTATCGTAAGACAATAAATAAAAATAAAGAGAATTTTTATGCACATACAAAAGAATGAGATGAAGCGAAAATCGCGAGAAAGAAAAAAGAATTTCATTATGCGACCGGTTTTTTGTTGTTTAAAGAGAGTCGGGATACCTGTGATGATGATGAAAAGGGAACAGAAAATTCCAATTTCGCAGTCGAATGAGTTTTTTATGTGAGAACAAAAGAGTTCAAGCTAAAATGATAGTGAAAGTATTTTTTTCTCGTTCTTATAGCGAATGAAGAAAATGAGTGAGAATTTTATGTTTATATGTTTTACAACATTGTATTTGAATTGTGATATAATTTAATAAATTTTATTATCGTAAATTTGAGATCTCAAAATGTTTATTCTCTTTAGCAAAAGAGAAAAGAAATTAATTTTAATTTGCGCAGAAGTTTATAATATAAACCAGAAAATAGAAGAAGAATGGAATGTCTTGAGGCTAATTTTTTGTCGTTTGCTTCGCTGTTGGTTGTCGCAACAAGAAATCATGAGAATTTTCAAGTGTAAAGGACCTCTTAAAGCGTTTGATATATCCTTGTTTCCCCATCGATGGCGGTCTCTTCTGTTTATTGTTGATATTTATTTTTATTAATTTCAATTTTTCATTCTACGTCTTGTCGTATCTTAAAGAGTTTAAAAGAAACGAAAATGAGAACGAATAATAATAAAAATAATAAAAAAAGAAGTCAAACATCGAGTAGAAATTTATGGCTTCATTATAACGTTCATGCATAATCATCATCGTGAAGATTCAATCTGTCTATCTGATCCAGCAATTTAGAAAAGTTGCAGACAGAGTTGTAACTTTTGGTTACTTTCTAGAGTCGATTTTGGACATTGAAGCTGTTGAATACTTTTTGAAAAGTCTCAGATGAGCAGAAAAAAGACTATATCTGAGCTTGAATCGAATCCAAGACTAAGCTACTGATGGACATCACAAAACTTTGCAGAATACCAAGTTAAACCTTTTTATCTGTTGCTGTACAGGAAATACTTCATATTTCCAACAAAAAGTAACCAATGGCTTCAGTAGCCATTTGACTACGGTAGATTTCGACTACTGGTTAGTTTAACAACTCTGTAACTCACAGACTATGAGCAAAATTCACTTCATTCACTTTTTAGTTCTTCTTCATCGCCTACTACGATGATGATCATTCAATTACGTTCACTAAGTGTAATTTTAGACTTAAATGCCACACATGTCGCTAATCTAATACATAATAATCTGTTAATTGAGGCGATAATAAATTTATTACTTGTTATGATAATCTGCAAGTGCATTTAAAAAAATTCTTTCTCACTTTTTCCCATGCTTAAATAAAGCAATTTAAAATTTTTCTCTTTTTAATCTTTAGTTATTGAAATGTTTTCTTAAAGAAGATGAAGAAAGAATTTAATAAAAAAAAGAGTCTGCAGTAAAACAATAATAATCACGACATTACAATAAAAAGAGATTTTATTGATCATTTTTTATGCCGAAGTTTCGCTTTTATTATGCGCTCTACACAATTCCACAAATTCTCTAATGATATTTTTTGCCTTTTCTCCTGACTGGCTGCTGCTGCTCCGTTATCATGATTATTAAAACATTTTTTTCTCTTTTACCTTTTGCCATTCTTCGAACTTGCTCTTTTTTCTTTTATTCCTAAATATATTTTGCAAACAACATCAACATCCATCCATACCTGTTTATGCTTTTTAAATATATTTTTACAGAATGGAATTTACTTCGTCACACGAAAGCGAGTGAAAGAGCATTTTTTATTGCAATTTCATTGATTCTTAAATTGAATATTTCCTAACAACCGCGCGAGAAAATGAAAAATCATTGAAAAATTTTGTGGTGGTTTTTATGATTCAATTAAATCGATTTGTGCATTTAACTTTAGCAGTCATTTAATTAATTAAATTTTTCTCTCTTTTTTCTTTTTGCCATTCATGTTTGTTGTTATTGTTTGCTTGCGAATGAGTGAATTAATTAAATCGCGCGGAACAAAAAAAAGAGAGAAGAAATAGTTAATTAAATTTCATGGACATTTCGCGAAATGTCACCATCAGATAATCCATAAAAATAAAATGCAGGCAATGTTAGCATCCCTTGATATACATTCCAATTCATTTTTTGGATGCTACATAACTTCAAAGAGAATATATTTATTCACAAAAAAAGAGCAGCAGCAGCATATGCAGGTTTCATTGGAATTTCATGCCATTTTTGGTAGACGACAACAATTGACCACATTTGATAAGAGAACAACAAAAAAAGAAAGAATCTAACTGGAACTTTTTCAGTGCACGACTTGATTGGTAGCATTCTGCGGTTTTCATCCCTCGTTTTTGTCAAAATAAAAAAATTCCATTAAAGTTCCATCCAGTTTCACCTTTTTTGAGTCGTAAGGTAGTGTTGTGATCGAGCAATCAATTGGTCGATTGATTCTTAATTAGATTTCTCCGAATTTTTATTATTTCTTTTTGATTTTATTGCAACAATAAAAAGTCTTTGAATAAATTCGCTCAATGTTTTTTGTGATGATGAGAGACATCAAGGGATGGATCAAACATCAACATGTGAATGAATTAATTAATTTTAATTTATGTAAATTTTACAGCTTCTTAAGTAATTTAGAAAGAAAGAGAGAAGAGAGCATAAAGGGATTAATAGGGATGATCAATGACCGTCAATAAATCAATAAATTTAAATTAATTAATGCTCGTGGAGCGAGAGAAACATCATATTTAGAATAACAAAAATTTATGAATTAATTATCAACAATTCTCTGACTCATATCACACATATATATTTGAGAAGAGGAAGCATGCATATTTTTGAAATGTGAGTTCTTTCCAAGAAACAGACAAACTACATATGTATGAATTTTTGCAATGACGAAATGTTGTGACATATGGTTATATTTGAATATAGCGGCGCCTCATTCTTTTTATTTTATTCAACGAATAGCGTTTATATTGATTTATTTATGTTTTTTATTTGAATTTGAATCTTAGAATTATCAATCAAGAATTTTGTACGTTAAAATTTGAAATTTTAATTTTGTTTGCATTCCCCTAAAATTCGAAAAATTTTCGAAATTTCGAAAAAGCATTTTTGTGAAAAAATTTTATTTTATTAAAATTTCAAAGTGAAATTGAAATCTGTTTTATAACTACAACAACATCTATCACTTCAAGAAAGACTTACATTCATTCAAAGTATAAGAAAGAGATTTTTTTCCATAATTACTTTTAACGAGCTTTTTCAAAATTTAAATGATTTCAAAATTCTTTAACGGTTTTAAATAAAAATAAACAAAACTAATTTTAGAAAAACTCTGAATGACATCATTACTACTCGATTTTCCTTTTCACAATACTATTATCAACATCATCATCTGACTGCAACTGATTTTAACTAGAATGAGTCAATTTTAAACTTTATTTTCACTAAATATTGAATGAATGAAACTAAACAGATGTAAATGACATTTAGCTTTGTCACCAGGCGCGTCAAAGACACTAGTTGAGATACAAATACAATGGGGATGACAATAAAAGAAGAATTGAGAATAATCGGTTCGAATTGGAATATGCTAATGACATTTTCGCGTCGCTAGCCTCTTATTTTTATATTCTGTTTGTTATTGTTGATTCTTTAATCCTTTTTCTATCTATCTCTCAATTAAACCATCTTTTTTTTGCGTTGTAGATGTTAGAGGAAGAGGACGGCAGTTAGTTAGACCACCTTCGATCAATTGAAAATGCTGACGATTCCTTTATCAATAGCAAAACAAGTTTTGTCTGTGAAATAAAAATTCATTCAAGAATATTTTTTTTATGTGTCAGCTCTAAATCTCATTTTTCCTTCACGGTGAGAATTTTGTTAAAGATTAAAATAAAAAAAAAGTAAATGGTGACGAAAGCTTCCTGCTGTTGCTGATAAAAATTGACTTTAATTTTTTTCGCATCAATTGATGAGAAATTAAATAAAATAAAAAAAAAAAATTTTTTTAATACTCTTTAGACACGCTTTTTGGTACAAAACATAGCGCCAGAGCTTGTGATTGAGTTTTTATGATAATTTATGTTTTATGTAAATATTTTGTCGTCGCTTGTCGTCATCTTTTGCGAATGTATATTGACACATAGTTGTCAAATGTCTGCTCGTTTTTAAAGGGAATTTTTATGATCATCAATTGACTCGAGTTTCCTCTATTGTTGCTGTTAATTAAGTAAGCTCATATTCTCCACCTTATCGCAGTTTAAGATTTACTGCCAGACCTCCAACTATAACAAAAACACAATCTGGAATGCTTCAATGCTGCTAAAATAATTTTTTTTTATTTATTTATTTCTGCCTCGGTTAAAGGTTAAAGCCCTTCTTCCATTAACAATTCATTCGTTTTTAACAAAAACACAACCCGAAAAAGGAGTCAAGAAGAAGAAAAAAAAATATTTGCAACGGCCATAAAGCAATATAGACTCTTAATTGGTTTTGAAAATAATGAAAAAGCACAAGGAACTAACAAAAATAAGAAGAGATTTTTGTGCAATTTGAAGCCGACACACGAGAGAGAGAGAGAAAGAACACACAAGAAAACTGCTGCAGGCTGCTTTTTTTGCTCGCGAATAAATTCATTTTTAATCTCGCTTAAAACATACATGTGACATTTTGCCGTTTGTTTTTTTTTTATTTTATTCCCAAAATGATAAATCACACAGTGTGTCAAATTGCGAATGAGTTTGTTGTGTTTTTCTCATGGATCTCTCTCGCTCTCCAGACTCACTCTACATCACCTCATAATGAATGAATAATAATCTTATTCAATCGATATCAGATCGGAATATATAAAAAATGCAATTTTAAATTTTGCTGACTTTATAAACACATCACTGAAGTTTTAATTTTTGTGTGGTCTTGACTTGATATCTTATTATAAGTATTGGCAGCAGAAAAAAGAGTTAGAATGGAAGGCAAGAAGAAGAGGAAAAAAAAGTCACTTAATTGATTATCTTTTCTCATTTTTATTATTGTTGACTGCGAGAGAGTGAGACAGAGACTGGCAAACAATAATCACGAGATGATGAATTATATGAGCGAGCCGAATGGAAACTAAGCGTCACTAAAAATGTTGATTTTTACGCATTTAAGCATTAGATCCAATCAATGGAACATAACATACTTAATAAGAGTCAATTTTTCTCTCTTGTCGAATAGATTTGCGTTAAATTATAGCCGTCAATGTCGGCATATGATAGAGAACGAGAGAGAGGAACGCATTGACGCTTAAGCCAATTATCAGCTTTGAAAAATCACAAATTCCTTGAAAATTGACACTCTCATTTACACAAACAACCAACAGCTCAGCTGATGTGAGTCTTCTCGCCAAACTTGCTTTTTTTTTTTCATACACACCATCATAAATTTAGCTTCTTCTTCTTCTCCTTCTCCTTACAGCCCAATTCTCCAATTCATTCATAAAATTTTTCTTCTGTGCTTCGCTGTGTATTTATGTTGCGCTTCATCCGCTCCCTTTCTTCTTCTTCTTATTCTTCTTTTTCTCTCTTTCATCATGATCATCATCAAGCTCTTTTTTGCTTTTTTTATATGCTGCTCTCCATTTCACATGATGTGCAATAAAAATTCCTTTTAAAAATTTAAATGTCCCGAAAAATGAATTATTGAAGAGAGAGAGATGCGAAAATAAGAAAGAAAAAACATTCCAAAGCATCGCCGATGCTAACCAGTAAAATATGTATGCATAAAACTAAAATATATGAATGACATTCCATGACTGTTTAGCAAATTAAGTGCTTTAGTCAAAATTTCAGTTTAACGCAAAATTTTCAAAAAACGTGAAGTTAGCTTCAAAAAATTTTAAATTCAAAAAGTCGTTAAATTTTTAAAATGCGTTAAAGAAACTCTAAAATATTCTTTAAACAACTATGTATGGCATTTTTACATATGTTTTCTTCTCAACATTTTTTAGCAAATGTAAAAAGGATGTTTAGATTTCAATATAAGTGGGCGGAAATGGCTGATGAGTTTGGCGACAATTTTTATTGAATTTTTTACGCCCTCAAAGCAGCTTCTTATCTAAATTGCTTCTCAGCACTTTGCAGAATGTAATTCACACACAGCTGATATTAAAATGACTTTTATGCAACATTTCGGCTTCACGACAGAACGGAAATTCTCATTTTTCTTTCACTTTTTTTATGTGCTGTTTGTTTGGGGTTCCAACAAGTGTTTTTTTATATGCCATATCATGTTTTTTTATTTCATTCTCAAGTCATGGGAATCTTTTTTCGGGAACAACTCTTGAGAGAATCAAAATGTGCAAAATGAATGAAATGACGTCAACATGCGCTAATTAAAAATGATTTTCATACGAGTCTGCGACTGTTTGTTGAGTGCCTAATTGACGGCTTGATGATGGCTTTTTAGAAGGACAAGTAAAAAATGCGCGGCTTAATTTAGACACTGGACCAGACATTGAAGTTAAGACAGAACGCCAGCATTCACGAATTCTCGGTCAAATGTATAAATCAGTGAGGAAAAAAACATTTTCGGGTGAAACAAGGCACACACTGAGCAAGAGAGAAAAAAGAAATTATTATTATCGGAAATTGAAACGAGCAATCTCGCATCTCGGATGGACACTAACGAGGCATTTTCGGGGCGAAAAGAATGAAACAGTTTCATGAAAATTGCATTCTTCGACTCTTCTCGAGCAATATTTTTTAAATGAGAGGCATACAGACTCTCTGTGTGTGCTCTCAAAGCGGTGCTTTAACGAAAAACATGGTAAAAAGGGAAAAGGGAAAAATTGAGAAAACACGAAAATCAAGAATGTTTGCAGTGTAAAAGCAAAACAGACACAATCAATGCTTTACAATCAAATTTTTAGTTGGTTCCTAAATCCCTGTGCTGGTTTTTTTGGTTGCCTCCTTTTCACTCCTCATTCGGTTTGTATGATGATGAATCGAGAGTAAGAGCAAAAGAATGGAATGTTGTAGGCGATCAATGTTTTCTCTCTCTCTTTCTTTTTTTTAGTACATGATAATGTAAAATTGAAATGAAGAAAAGAATTTTTATTTTATCGTTTTAATTTCTTCCATATGAGGAGACTGGCAAGCAGCCGCTGCTGTTGAATGCGCGCGTAAAATTATTCTCACGGTTTTCGCTTGTGTGCAGTGCTGAGATTTTATTTGGCAAAGAGAGAGAGAGCCCCGATGGCACAAAATTCATAATTTTAAATGCTCTTTTGTTCATTCTATGGTAACTTTCGTGCATTCATCAATGCTCATGTGTGTGGCTCTTTAAATCAAGGTTGTGAAACTTTGAAAAAATTTCTTAAAGCTTTCTTCTTCAGTTCTTTATGTTTATAAAAATAAATTCTAAACCAGAGTTGTTATAGTCAATTGTCAAAAAATTAATGATTTTAATATTCTTCTAAAATTTGTAGAAAAAGATTGAAGAAGCTTATTAATTATCATTATAACATGAGTTAAGCTCAGCAACCTTGAATAAAATTAGCTTGAAATTTAGTCATTTTTGTTGACAAATGTAAACAAAAGAAATTTATTTGTAAACAAATTTCAATAAAACTTAACAAAATAAGCAATTTCTTCATTATTTTAATGTTATAAAGTCTTATTCAGGTTAATTAAATGCTTTTGAATAGAATTTCAAACATTCAAACTATAAATGAAGCGAATTTAAAAGTTTGACTATTGACTAAAAGTCCAACTATTTTAACAGTCCGATTTTATCAATAGTCGGACTTTTTTTTCGACTATAACAACTCTCTTCTGGACCGCCACATATAAAGGACTTGAGGCAATTTATTCCAGACTATATTTTTTGTTTCTTATGAAATTCGGAATCTTTTGAGAGGTTTTTTTCTCCATTCTTTCTTGTCAAAATCAAGGTAACTCTATGCTTTGTTGTTGAGCTTTGTTAGCTCTAAAGCACTAAATCTTCCTCTCTTGTCTCTCTCTTTCCTAAATCACATATCAAGTTACCAATGCAGACACAATTCACTAAGAAAATTCACTGGAATTTCACGACTTACTGATTGATAAAAATAAAAATCTCTCGCGAGATGTGACTGAAGGACATTCAAGCATTAACCATAGAGACTAAGCAAAAATCATATCAAATAACTTTGCGCAATAAATTTAGAAACAAATCGCGAGTCAAATCAAATTAATTGTTGTGACTTAATTACCCACACACACACACACACTGGATTAGACAGGAGCACAGAAAATTTAATTTACATTGAGTTACCAATCAAACGGAAAAAGGCAAAGTTGACTTGCACACGGAGGCATAATGAATAAAAATTCCAATGAATTTCTCGTCATTTGATATGTTTTACTCTGCTTTGCCATCATTATGATGATAATAATTGGCAAAAGAATTTTTTTTAAACAATAATTGACTCTTAATTATATCAAAAATTGCCACACGCAAATAAAATCCGTTATCAAACGGTGGACCAAATGTCATGACCAATTGATTGATTGTTTCTTTTTGATTTTAATTGAATTTAATTGCGTGGAAGCGGAAATGTCATTAAATTAACAGTTTCTTTTGGTCAACAATAACAGCAGCAGCTGCGATTGCGTGAAAATGATGGATCATTAAGTTCATTGATATGATTTTTAAGAATTTTTTTCATAAATCATTAACACAATATTATACTTCTAAAGAATTGAAATTTTTAGCAAACTAATTCACAGAGTTCGAAATCGTTTTACAAATTCAACTAATTTTATTCGATTAAAAATAAAACACTAATCGAATAAATTTTAACTTTTTGCCAAAGATTTTACAAAGCCTTCAATAATTTCGATAGTTCAATCGATAAGGTCTCGGTCTAATAACTAAATAGTCGGCAATTCGAATCTTGTCAATAGCGAAAATTTTAAATGTCATTTTTAGTATGTTTTAAGTAGTTTTTCGTCGATTCTAGACATTTTAGTTGTGAAACAATATGCGAGAAAGATTTATAGTAAGTTTACACTAAAATTGTGTTCAAATAGTTATTCTGTAAGAGTTTGAACAAAATTCGAATTTGTTATTATCAAATTACTAGAATAAAACCGATTTCGATTGAACCATTGAGGATTTCTAAATTTTATTCGAAATCTTACAGAATAACTATTTGAACACAATTTTAGTGTAAACTCACTTTAAATCTTTCCCGCATAATGTTTCACAACTAAAATGACTAGAATCAATGAAAAAGTACTTAAAACATACTAAAAATCGACATTTAAAATGTTCGCCCTCGACAAGATTCGAATCGCCGACCATCGAGTTATTAGACCAAGACCTCCTTACTGATTGAACTATCGAAACTGTTGAAGACTTTGTAAAATCTTTGGCAAAATGTTTAAATTTATTCGATTAGTGTTTAATCGAATAAAATTTAGTTGATTTTTAGTTATTTGCTAACTAAAATTTCAAAAGATTTCAATCTCTGCTAATGCAAGACAATAACAAAAAAGAAAAGAAAAAATCTATCATAAAAATATGATGATGAGATGATGAAAAATTATTTTCTCTCTCCTCTCCTTTTATCTTTTCGTAAAATGCACAGCATAATAATCATCACCAATCTCATTCCATAAAGCGAGAACATGAAATTCTTACTTTTCGCTTTAGCACGTTTGAGTGGCGCCGTTTCTTGTGGCAAAATTCTAGAGCGGCACAATTTCTTTACTCTTGCTTTTGAGAGAGAGAGAGAATTTGTGCATCACGAAAAAAGTCAATAATGGAAACTGGCGAAGAATTTGCATTTTGCTTCTTTCTGCAGAAGAGAAGGAAAATTAGCGGCATGAGGCAAACATCATCTTTCAAGGTTGAAAGGTTAATTGGGTATCGATTGGTTGCGTCGAAAGAATAAAGTGCAAATTTGCAATACAAACGTGCAAGTCTAGAAATCGAAAGTGATGTTGAATCATGCCAAACAAATTATCATAAAAGTTTATTCAATAATAATACAATTCGTGCGCCTTTCTGTCGGCTGTTTATATATATCTTAATATACAATTCTATAAACGTTGTAAGCGAGAATCATAAAAGAAAAACTTTTTTGATTTATCCGAAAATTTAAATATTTACAAGATGTTGTTTTTAGCTCATTTTTGTATATTAAATGTTTACTTTGTTTGGCTGACTGTCTGTCCATTTGAAATTTTGAAAACTACTAAAATTAGAAATTTTCAGTTTTTTTGCCTTTAATTAATGCTATCGAGTTATTAGTTGGATGGTTATTTAGAAAGCTGCCACTAATCTAAATAGTTAGAATGCTGCATTAATTGAGAAATCGCGAGCTAAATTTTTAATTTTGAAATTTGTAAACAAAACATTTTTCGTCTAAATTTTTCTTCGGTGATGCGATAAATTTTTTCGCGTCATTTTTAAAATTTGAATTTGACGTGACCGTTATTTGTAGCTGAACAAACTTTTTTCTTTCTTTTGTCAAGTATTTTCGTTGTTAAATACTTAAAGCATGAATTAATTCTTTTAATTTGTGATCAATAATATTACTGATAGTCTGGTCTGTAGCCAGTAGATTTTTGAAAAGTAGCCAATGGCTACAGTATTCATTTGGCTACTGTAGTTAAAAGCTTCAAAGTAGATTCTACTTTTACAACTCTGATCACTGATACATTCGACAAAAATGCGCTAAAGCACTTCAATCTGTAGCTGAATGTTTTCACCAATTTTATGACAAAAGGGTGAACATTGTGACACATTCTATTCATAAATTGCATTATAACGCCAAGCTTAATAAAAACAAAAACATTTTTTATTCTCTCACTCATGTCGAATTTCAATTTCATATTTTTTCTTCTTTTCATTTCAGAACACGATTTTTCAATTTATTCGGCTAGCAATATTGCAGCATCAAGCATTGCAGCGTCATTGAGTGGACTCAATTGGCACGTCAAAAGTCGCATATCGATTTATGATTTGGTTGATAAATTGGCTGAATTGTCTGAATCAGATAGTGTAAGTATTTAAAATAGAAGAAAAAAATGATATAATCCAGCCTAAAAATGTGACATTCACATATCAGAGTTCATTGATATTTCACTCAAATCTAATATCGCTCGCAGACTGTAGCAGAATGTGCAAAAAATTCAAGTTTTTTTTCGTTGTTAGAAAGAAAAAGAAATAAGAAGTTGACGTTGAAAATTTATTATCACTTTTTCGTCTAATTCCCTAAAAAAAAAAAATTTTTTGTATGATGAAATATTTGCGAAGCTATTTCTAGCTGTACATATGCTAGACACCTGTTAGTATTCTAATACAATAGTCGCGCTTTAAATGAGCAGCAATGACATGAATGTTAATGAACTTCATTAATTCTTTATTTCGCAATTCAAGGGCGCAATATGATGCCCTTGAGAACCTTGAAAATTGAGTTTTATATGTCTATCATTGTCATTAATCAATCTTTGTGTATGATATTTGACAATTTCTTTCCGCGACAAACATATCGAATTCCATCCAAGTAGAGATCTTATGGAGCCGCTTAAATTAATTTTTCTCTCTCTTTTTTCCTTTCATTCATTCATAATCTTTGTTTAAATTAAAATGAATGAAAATCTGCACAGAATGTGGGCTACAGTTGATCATCATCATCGTTCATACACATATGTATGCGATTTTTACTGTCACATGAAAATATTATTCCTATTATGAAAATTTATTGCCCAGAACAATTAAATGAATGTGTTGCTGTTGTTGCTGACTAAATTGATTCACAAAAAAAAAAAATAAAACACAGAGAGAGAAAGAAATTTTTTTTTTGCGGCCCCCATACAAGGATTTTTCAGTTATACTTTTTTTTTCTTTTTGGCTAGATCAACATGCTGGTTTGTGAATGTGACGAATGATAATGAGTTTAATAACCGTTCTATGCTAATCACATTTTATTTTATTTTTATAATCTTTAGAAATTCATCATTTCATGCATGAATAAGATGGAGCAGCTATTTCAAGAGCAAAGACGAAATTTGCTTAATATCATGATGCTAGCAAAACAAGGTCTACCTCCAACTGTCAATAAAATTGAGTCAATGAAGCAACCACTCAAGGAACAAAATAATTCTACTAGTAAACAGCAGCCAAAAAGAAATCAGGAAACGACGCGAAAATTGAATAGCGATAAAAAGAAAAAACAGAAACACGATTGCGAGGATGTCAATTTTTAACAGCAGCCTTCTTTACAAGAAAAATTTCCTTTTATGGATGGATTTGAGAGATGCAATCGACTTCTAATTTTTTTTATATTATATTTACAAAATATAAAAAAAAAAGTTATTTTTTTTTTTCATTTCTTTTTATGATGCTACACTTTATACAATTTATTTTTGTAAATATCAAATATCCCACGAAATGGATGTTGCTGCTGCTGCGTGTCGCGGTGAAGAAAATGCGAAAGACTCGGACTTTTTTTGTGACCGAGAATATTTTTAAAGAGAATGAAAAAAAAATTCGTTTGGTGCTACTATAACTCTTGATGTCAGATCGAAAGAGAAACTAAAAAATTCTAAAAAAATGTTTTTTGAGTGAAAGAAAGCTATTACAGACTAATGTAAACACTCTACATACTTTTTTTATACATTAATTTTATTCTTACGCACATATCTATTGTTTAAGTTGTAACTTTACATATACATCCTTAGCTATAAGTAAATTTTTATAAGAACGAGCCAAATTTTTATAAAATGCAGATTAAAATTTTCAAAATTTCAAAATAATTTTCAAAATTTTCAAAAAAGCTTTCAAAAACTTTTTTGAATTTTTTGAAAATTAAAACAAATTTTTTTAGCTCAAATAAAATATTTATAAACTGAAATAGTCACAAACATAAAGCCATAAAACTAAACAAAAATTTCCCATTTCAAATCTTTCTGTTCAATACACACACACCAAACCCGTCCGCTTTATTCATCAATTCATTAAAGTTATTAAAAGTGTTTTGCACGCACGCACAACTAGTAAATTGACAATCATAAAAAAAATTGAATTGTCTCATTCAATCGCTTTGTTTAGATATTTAGATTAGGAGGGACCAAAAAATACACACATACACACATTTAACACACAAATCCTTAAGCACAATTTATTGCAATTAATTAATAATATATCATGCATGATGTTTGATTGTTTTTTTTATATATATGCTATAAATTCTTTTTTGTCAAAGTTTGTTTTGTTGTATGTGAGTTAAGTAAGAAAAAAAAAGAGTTTATGAGTTTTCCCAATTTTATTATATATTTTTTTTATTCATTTATGTTTAGTTGACAATTCACAAAGAATTTTTTATAAGAATTTTCATATCGATTGAATCTAGATCGAAAGAGACATTTATCCAAAAATAAAAAAAAGAAAAAGAAAACAAATGGGGAAAATGCGCTAAAAAATACGCTTTAATTTAAATTTTTTTCTTCTCTCTGTTTTCGCTCCTGTGCGAGACTTCAAAAGTTGATTTCTTTAAAATTCAAATTAAATCACAAAAAAAAAAAGCGAGGAGAGAGCTTAATTACAATATCAAAGAATAATTAAAATCAAGCGATGAAGTCCCCTTGAAGACGACTAGAGTTAAAAGAAGTTTGTAAACCAAAAGTTTGTTAACAAAATTTCGCCATAAATGCATTTTTTTTTTAAATATATTTTTATTATTATTATTATAAATTTTTTTTCAAAATTATTCCGCATCGTTACTTAACAACACTTATAATATATATAGAGAATAAGGCATTCAATTGCTCAAAATAAAATACACACGCACATAATAGCAAGAAATAATAGAATTTGTTAATTCGTTAAAATTTGAATTTGAATTTTTTCGTTAAAACTTTTTAACGAAAGAAATTATTTTCGTTAAAAGTGTTTAACGAAACAAATATAAACAAAGTGAAATTTAATCGAATTCAGAAAAATCACAAAATAAAGTAGTAATAAAAGCATAAAATTAATAACTTGTGTATAAGAACATTAAAAGAAGTTGAAAATATTACAAATTCTAATATTTCTTGCAAAATAGAATAACAAATTGTTGAATGGAAATTAAAATTGAAAGTGTTCATAAAAGTGGTATAAAAAGATAATGATTGTGATGATTTGTTAAGAAATAAGACATATCCGAAACATAGAGACCTCATCTTACAAACTTTTTTGGCATTTAGATGATTTTTAAATAACATGTTAAAGCATAAAAAATCCAAAATGTATTTTTAAAGAAACTTTGTTAACAACAAAAAAAGAAAGAAAGAAAAACTCTTTTCATAACAATTAAGAAAGCAGTTAATAAATTATAGTTGTAATTAGTTTATATACATTTAGAAATATTACCCCAAAATAGAATAAGTAAAAATTTCATTGAGAATTGCAAACAAATACAAAGCAGGCGTAGAATTATTTAATTAAAAATTGCATGCGATTCTCAATTTAAGGAAAGAAAAAATTATTATCGCTTTTAAAATCATTGGTTAAGAGAACAAGAAAACAATTACGCTTATTAAATCTATTTTTGTAATCAGATTAGATTTAAATTAAATTACCGTGAAAAATTTCTTCTGTGTGTATTTTCATTAAGGTTCGTCACTTTTTCATGCATTGAAATCTTTTTCCTTAAATTTCTTTTTACTTATTTTCACGAGAAAAGAGAAAGAAAATAATTTTTCAATTGGGCAATGAAAGAGAAAAGTATAGACAAATTTAAATTAATTCATGTTGAATTAGAATTGAGAAAATTCCAGAAAAAGTAAGAAATGAAAAAACGACAAGTTGTGTTAGGATAGATAGATGAATTAGCCAAAAAAAAATAAAATTTTGTGTGTTGAGAGCTAGGAAAAGCTGTACTATGGAAGGAAGATTAACTGCCCATAATTTTTATAATAGGATTCAGCCAATGTTGTTACATAGACGGTCTATGTGAATATTTACAAAAAATTCCACTATGAAAATTGTAGATGGCGCTTCAAAACGATCAAAGCGCCATCTACAATTTTCATAGTGGAATTTTTTGTAAATATTATCACAGGCCGCCTGTGTAACAACACTGGATTCAGCCATCGGCAAAAAAAAACTTCCAAAAAACTTTCGCTATGAAAATTGTAGATGGCGCTTACATCGTTTTTCAAGCACCCTCTATAATTTTCATAGCGGAATTTTTTGAAAATTTTTCTTTGTTTGCCGATGGCCGAATCCTACTTTATTATCATAATTTTCTTAATCTTTTTTTTTTGTGTGTCTTTGTCTTACTTTTAAATTTTTTTCTTTTCTATTTTTGATAAATTTTTGAAAAATGTCAAATCAATGCAAGTGAATCGAAGAAATCATTGAAAGCGAAGCGTATTATTTTATTATGATGGTGTTAATCTTCGCTGATTTCTTTTTGATCATAAAATTAAAAATTTAGTGTTTATGTTTAAGTTATCAGCAATTTATTGAATGAAGAAGCAAAAAAAGTTTATGTAAATATTAATTATATTTTATTTTAATTATCACTAAGAATGTTTATTGTAAGAAACTCTATGATATAGGATACATAAAAAGATACTACAAAGATTTTTTTTTACATTTTTCCAAATGTAAAAGCAGATGAAAAAATTTTGAAAATGTAAAATTTAATGAGATCTAGTTTAATAAGACAATATCAAGTCATGAAATAAAAATTAAAAAAAAAATATCAAAGTCTGTAGACGCAAAAAAATAAATTTTGTTTTTTATTTTTACAATTTCAGGAAAAATTCTTTCTCATTACACAAATACTTGATTACAGTTAATATATCAAATATTTGACACAAAACATGAAAGCTCTTTTAAAAAGCTTTATTTCATTTTTAAAAAAATTACCCCTTAAAATTTATGCAACCCGGATAAAGAAAAATTATTTACTTTTGATATCAAACAATACTCCAGTGGTGGACACTGTGGTGGAGTAAAAAAATCGTATATAAAGCATTCAATTTGAAAAGAAAAAAAATACTGGTGATTTGGATTCAATCTCAAATAACAGCATTTTACAAATATTTTAAGAGTTTTGATATTTTGTCTGCTCAAGCAAATATCCGCTATATATTTCTGATTATTTATATGGTTTCATACCCGTATGAAATTAGCCCATCCCATCTTCGGCATCAAAGTTCTGAGCTGCCTTGATGGGTCAGTGGTAAGACACTGACCTAGCAAGCTGATGGTCCTGGATTCGAATCCCGAGGTGGAAGCCTTGAGGATCCTGAATTTTCAGGTATTTTTTCACGCTCAGAACTTACTGCTATCGGATCGCAGTATAAAAGGTAAGGTCCACCGACGAATATTGCGAGAACGTCAGGCTCATCCCCTGTCTTCATTAATCGTATCGTCGGAATGATGAATGACTCGTTGTTGTGACGGAACACGCTTCAAATTGGAGCAGTCATATACAACGCTTCACAGTGGAGTAACAGGAAATCATCATCATCTTCGGCCGACAACATACATTTTTACGTACGTCCTTTCGGCTGACGTTTTGTCGGCCGAAATATCGGCCAAAGATGGAATAGCCTAACTTCACACGGGTTGATCTTTTATGAAAAATTATTTTGAAAATGATTTATTATAAGGTTTTATCTGAAAATCATTGTAAAGCAAGTATGGTCCGGTATAAGGCCTCTTATTTTGTCTTATTATTATGCTGATTAAAGGTCAAG
>JACWBX010004254.1:0-13352 GCA_014622435.1 Polypedilum pembai
ATTTACGTCTGCCAATTTCATTGGCTATTTGACTTTGTCCAGTCCGAGTGTACAAGTCAGTATTACTGATTGTATCAGGATAATAGATGCCGCATATCACTCTAAGGCATTTGTTAACGAATACTTGGAGTTTGTGACTGAGTGCTCCTGTGACTTTCCAAGTTTCGCAAGCATAAAGCAGTACTGACTTGACATTGGAGTTGAAGATTTTGATCTTCAACTTGAGTAGTATCCTACTCGAACTCCAGACATGCTTCAATGATGCAAAGGCTATTTTGGCCAACCTTATTCGATTAAGGACATCTGCTTCTGCTCCACCATCGATGGTTATATTGCTTCCGAGGTAAACAAATTTGTCTACTTCGACTTATATAAAAAGATATAGTATATCTCTCTAAGACCTTCTGCTCTTGAGTTATTGATCAGATGAATGGACAAAGTAGATATAGAAGCGCTTTCCATTGCAACTACCTGAGTATAATTATGCAAAAAAAAATTTTTTGTAATATTCTCATGTCATTTCGAGTATGTGTGGTTAAATAAAGAAGTAATGAGAATAAGTGAACAAAACAAAAAATATTTATTTTCATTAAGCCATTTCAATCACATATAAAACGGTAAATACATGTCGCTCTCGCGTCATTTGATATGAGTGCGAAACCTTCCAAATCCCTTTATTTTTTCTTGTTACTCGCTTTCATACTTCAATTCATTCGTCTCTTTCGCCTCTTCTTGTTATACAGTTTTTATTTGCCTCCTTGCAAAGCAATCCACAATCGAATATGTTACAAATAATATTTTACTCGATGTTATTTTTGTATTTATACGATTAAGTGAATGAATTTCTTCTTTTTTCCACAAAAAGGCTTTATTCTCATATGGGTGAGACAGAGAGTGAGAGAAAAAAAAGGTTTTATTTATTTTTTACATGCCTTCAGATTTATCGATTTACGATCATAAATGTCATGTTATTTTTGTTCATTCCCTTGTTGTGATTTCTTTTTCAGACAAAATATTCCATTTGTAATGATATAAATCGCCGTGATGATCAAAATAGGAAATAGGATTTAGATGAATCATAATTGAGTATTAAAATGTCTAAATCTACAAGTCAGACAATTGAATGAGATTCTCATTTCTCAGTAATCTCCATGAGTAAGAGAAGGAGAAAATGAGGAAAAAAAAAGAATAGAAAATGCTTTGTAATGCGAACATAATAGAAAGGAAAATCAATTCAAGATGAAAAAAAGCCGCTGTTGTTGGCTTTTTGCAGCTTTTCTAGTGCAAAACAATTCGAATCATTTTTCTCATTAATTTTCTTGCTAGCATACAAAAAATGTTTTCATGTTAATTAAAAAAGCGAGAAAATAATGAGAATAAACTGAAAAATACTTCATTAAAAATTATGAAGTTGTATTTTACAATAATTCATCATCAAGCGAGAGTAAATTAATCTTTAATGTTCATTTAATTTAAATTTATAACAATCGTTTTTAGGATCTAATTAAAGAATGATGTTAAAATTTCTTTTTAAAGTTAAATTCTTAAGCATTTAAAATCTTTTATTTTTTAATGAGACAAAATTTTATGCTCTCTGCTTTACCTCAATTTAATTTAACATCGTAATTTTCATGAGAGTCGAACAAAATAAACGTAAATTGCACTTGAGCATGAAAACAAGCACTTTCTCCTTCTTTTTACTCATTTCAAGCATTACTTTGATGTGAATTAATTGCCCTTTTTATTTAATTACACAGCAGGAAAAAGTAAAATAAAAAAAACAAATTTGTGGAAACGGGAAAGAAAGCAGCATTTTTTTTCACCCGTTTCTTGTGCATATCAACTTAAATTGAAATTTATTGTTTATGTTGTTTCTCATATTATAGCTTTTCGTCCTTGAAGATGATGAAAAATTACTTAGCATCACGTCGAATTTATTTCATGCTCTTTAAAATTTTTCCGATTTATCAAAATTAGTCATTTAAAAAGGATGAATAAAAGAAGAAGAATGACATTGTTATGGCTTATACGAATACAATCATGAATACAAATATAATGATTTCAATTACGTGCTTTTCATTTGAAATAATTTTAATTGAGACTGTTCTATGATGAGGTTCATAAGATGAGCAAATATTGATGATATTTTGCTTCTTTATGTTTCATTATAAAATATTGATACAATTTATTTATTTATTAAACTTCAAATCATTTGAAAATTAAAGAAATAATAAAGGAATAATTTTACACAAATGAACTTGAAGTTGACTAAAAGAAATTTAAATTTTAAAAGTTCGTTATGCATATAAAAATATTCGTGATGTTTTAATTTTCTACACACGTCAGTATAAAAGTTGAAATCCATAAATCACATCACATGAATTTTGTAGCAGTGACAGAGTTATAAATATATTCAAGCAGTAAAAGAATATAACAACATACAGTCATAAACATAATTTTGATTATTGTCTTTAATAAAAGTAAAATTTCCTTTTAACCGATGGCAGCATCACGTGCATAAACATTTCATTCTGTGTGTAAGAGTATGTAATGAGTGCTGTACACATTATTTACATTACAATGGAAGAAAAATCTTTTATTATCATAAATATGTATGTATGTGTGTAGGCATCATCAGTATATTTTAATTATTCGTATCACGTTAATGATGCGACAAACGTGTGCACTGTTTGGATATGTATGCCTTAGGGACGCAACAATGTGTTGAATGAAAAGGTAATATGAACAATAGCTAAGCTAGTATGCCAGCTACTTTTACTGTTTCAACATATGTTTCCTTCATTATAATGCTCTCCTTCTTCTTTATGTTGTTTGCGAACACTTTTCTTTATTACCTCTAGGGTTTTTGGTTTCAGTGGTTCAGCATTCGCATTCCTTTTTCGATAATTCTTGATTCGAAGTAGAGTAAACTTGAGATTTATTACCTCCATAGCAGATTTTCATTATTTTTTGATTAACTTCATGGAGAGTTTTTTTAATTCAAATTCATGGCAATTGAGAACAGCAGTAGTAACCAGCACGTCTCCTTTTTTATATATTCTTTTAAGCGTTTTTCAATAATAAAAGCATCAACAGCTTTACTAAGCGGATTATTATTTTTCACATTGGGCAAACAATGAATTGATTCAGATTTCAGTTTATGTGAAAGAATGAGAGCAAGAGCTTTAAATCCCTTCCCTTTTTTCCAAACAATTTAACCATTTTAATACTCATTGTTCGCATCACTTTCTCGCATATGTTAAATTCTGCCGTTGTTGTTGATGATAGCTTAAATCTTTTCATTTTTTCACGTTGCTGCTCATATTAAAAGCATTTTTTATTAATAAAATATTTTCATTTCGCAGTCAGCAAAGGATGGTTGGGATGAATTTCATTCATTTTGCCTCACTGATGATAAGCTCTGAGTATGGTAAATATTTCTCTTTTTCTCTTTTTTGATTGAATAATACACGTGTGAAAAATAGCGAAAAAAAATTCTTACTTGAGGAAATAGAATATCTTTTTTTTCGCTCGTTTCGATTACGAGCGAAGCAGAAACGCCATAATATCGTGGGAAATTTCTCAATGCTCTTACCTGTTTATGTATGGTGGTTTGCTTTATCTACTTATATCTAGTCGACTAACTTCAATTCCAACAAAGTATATACACATATAGAATTTCCAATATCATTTCAATCTTTTTTACTGTTATCTATTCAAGGTAAAGATATTCTGAATAGACACTAATTTTTGCAATCTTTACAATAGGTAATAAAAATTTAAATTTCTTCGAAAAATTTAAAATAAAGGAGAACTTTGATTGCATTCTTTCTTTTTCTGCTTATTAATGCTATTTTTTTTTTACTTGTATAATTTTAGAAATATTTAGTTAAAATTAAGAAATTTAAAAATTTTGCAAAAATTTTATAAGTATTAAAAATTTCCATTGTGAAATTATTTTATTTAGTAGAATTCATATTTGTAAACAAAATTTTGCTTTACTTGAGTTCTATTTGTGAATATTAAAATTTTTAGGTAATTTCTTTTATATTACATTTGCCAATTAATCAAAGTGTTTTCGCATTGTTCCTGTCACAGTAACAAAAAGCTAAACGATTTTTCTTACATATATTTTTCCATGTAATCTTAGAAGGAGTAGAAATATGTGTAATATCTCTAATATTATGAAAATTTTGTGCATTGAAAAGGATTTCAACCATAAAAAGTTTTATCCCATCTATCCTATTTCATGCGCTTCTCTTCTTTCATGCGAGCGAGTGTTTGTATGTATATTTTTCAATCGAATTATTGAGAGAGCGATGATCAAGTCAAGACATGCAATTTATTTGTACAAAACGAGCTAAGTATTTCCATGCATAGTGATTTCTATCAGCAGCAGTATAGCATAAATTGCCATGATGAAAAACAGTTGAGTAAAGCACATTATAGAACTTCCATTGATGAAAAGAAGCAATGTGTGCAATCTATTTAAATTACGACAACCTCTTTTCATTATTAATGACCGTATGAATGCGAGAAAGAATTTAGAGCATGTAAGTTGAAAAAGAAATTTCCTTTGCATATTTCATGATTGTATTGTTGAAAAATTTCATTCTAATGCAGTTGAATGTTGAACTTGTAATAGGTTAATAAATTTTACATGCAAATTTATTTTTGAATAATTTAAAGAAAAAGAAGTTGAAGGATGAGAACATTTTTACATAGAATAAATCATGAAAACTCATTTAAATTAAATTAAGCAGTTAAGTGTATAGCAATTTCATCAATCATACTTCTGCTTCTTAAATTACATTCCACATCCAAACAGTTTAAATTTCAATTATACAAATTTTATTATCTTTTAATTCTACCTCTTTCTCTCGCTATCTAAATGAAAATTTATTTACTCTTTTTAATGAAACATTTATCATTTCTGAAATAATTTAATATAAAACTTTAAAATGAAAATGTTACCGCTCTTTTCTCTCAGTAGAGACAATAGAAAACGCGGCGTTGAATGATTTTATTCCTCAGAGCAATTGCGAGAGATGAAAATTTCAATTTCATTGTCTGGAATTTAATTGGATTCATTCGTTTGTGAGATGCAACTATGACAAAATATATGTTTATTTAAATACATCTACAATCATTTCACTTAATTTGTTTTCAATCAACTATTTACTTTGTATCTTTTATTTTAAATTTTAAAAGTATCATGGTCATTTTAACTCTTTTTAACTTGCAATAAAAATCAATCAAGTTCAAAAAGTTTTTATATTAACTTTTCTAGAAGATTATTCTTAAGAGCAAAAAAATTCTGACGATAAAAATACAAAATATATAAAGAAACTACTTTTAAAAACAAAACAACTTTTTCAATTTTCTTTTTCCTTCTTTTAAAAAGATTTTTGAAGTTATAAAATTGAGGTTGAAAGTTCGCATTTATTATCCATGATAATGGTACTTATATGATAACAAAAACTCTATTGTTTGGTTATAGTTTATAGATAGAGAACAAAAAGGCTTACAAGTGCTTAGCCACTTGCAAAAGAGAGAAAGAATAAAATGGACAAAGAGAGTTGTGAAATATAAAAAGAAATCAGTAATATTAATCGTCAGTGATGTTTTAAGAGCGCATTTTCTCGTCAAGGATCAATGTTTTATAGCAAACTCAGTCTAAAGAAGATTTAATGAAATTGATCTCAAAATAATTTTTAAAAAATTTCTGTGAATTTTATAAAAGTTTTGATCACGATTAACACCAGAAAACACGAAAGTGCAATATTATCCCAAACACATTTTGAAAATATTTTATGGTGAAAAATGCTTTGTGGTGAAAAACATTTTATGGTGAAAAGTTTTGCGGTGAAAAATTTTTGTGGTGAAAAATATTTTATGGTGAAAAATTTTTGTGGTGAAAAATATTTTATGGTGAAAAATGCTTTGTGGTGAAAAATATTTAATAGTGAAAAAGTTTTCTGATGAAAATTTCTATGGTGAAAAAGTTTTGCAGTGAAAAATTTTTTGTGGTGAAAATTAATTTTTTATTTTAAATAAAATGTTTGGAATAACTTGTGAACGGCATGGACTTGCAGAAAGGTCATCCGGTGTATAAGTTTCATGGACAGAAGTAATAGATTAATGCAAAAAGTTTGATGAAAAGCTGTTTTGGTAAAGACTAATTAGGGAGAAAGACAGACGGATGGACAAAGTACGAGAATAGCGTCTTATTTCCATATAGAAAGGAAAATGTGCTAGAAATAAATACAAGCAAGAGGATCGACAAAGAAAGAGTGAACGCGGCATAAATTTTTATGGTGTTTTTAATATTTGATTCATAGAGGTCGAGCGAGAAAGAGATTAGCCGTTCGAATGTTTGCATGATAAATATACAAAATCCGGATTCATACTGCCGTAGCAACAAGCAATGAAATATTGTTGCTGAAAAAAAAAATGAAAATATTTTTGCTTTTGACCTCCAATCTCGATGAAATATATAAATAAAAAGAGAAAAATGCGTTGGGGGATGTTTTCTCATGTGAGGATTAAAGCATAAAATAATATTTTTTCTATAGAAATTTTTTCCATTTCCCTTGAGTTTGGCATTAAAGTGTGTTATATTCTTCATTTTAATACTTGAATGTGTACACAAAAAATACGTTCTTTTTCTTTTTCAAAGGATCTTGGGAGTGATAACAAATCAGTTCGGTTTTGACACTTTATCTTCCCACAAGGCATTTCTTGAGCAAATCATAAAATGTAAATATAAAAATATTTTTCTTTTTTTCTGTGACTTACATGTAATTCGCATGAATACATGCACGAATATATGCCTCTGTTTTAGTGCCTACGAATTCGGGAGCAAGGGTTGAAAAGGCAATAAAATGAAATGAAGTTTTGTACTTTAAAGCGCATTTTATGGGGATTTGTTCAACTAAGCGTTACTGCCAAAATGTCTGATACAGAATTTCTTTTTCAAGTGGAATGAAGCAAGAAGAAGAATGTAATTTGTCACAAAAAGAAAGCGATAATCAATGTTGACATAATCATGGCATGTTTCAAGTACTAGCATAAACTTTTTTTTTGCTTTTTTCTCTTGCTTATAGTAGAAGAAAATTGAGACGTAAAATGATATAAGAAAATAAATTTTCATAAATAAATTCTCGCTTACTTTAAGACGAAAGAAATATTTATGTACAATCTTTCTTGTAGAGAGCTTCTCATGCGGTTAACATGTATACTGTTTGTATAAAGAAAGACACATGCGACAGGATGGAAAAATTTATTTCACTTTTGGATTTCGTCGAAAGTGAGTAAAATATTTTTCACTTCATTGTGAAATTTTTGCATAGTTTGGAAATGTTAAAAATTAAGTGGTGAATTTCAGAAAAGCCTTTGTTTCTTAATATGTACAATATTTTAATCAATAATGCTGTTAAACAAGATTTGAAAGAAGATTTTAAGTCAGAAATTTAAAATTACAATAAAAATAAAGAAATAAAATTATTTCTTAAGCAAAAAAAGTCTAAATCATTTGAATGTTTTAATTTGAGACAGAACAAGAAAATTAAACCTAAAAGCCAACATATTTCAAAATTATGAAATAAAATAAAATCAAAAGGAGTTCTTAAACATATGCAATAAAAGAAAATTTGAAAAAAAGTCCTTAACTTGGCATCTTTCCGTCATTTCAAATTGTTTGAAATTTCTTTATGAAAAATGACATGATGAATTTTTTTATTGAGCACAAGTAAAAAAAAAGATTGTCTCATGAGAAATAAAATATAATAAACATTTCATTAATCAATATGAATGATGAAAAATGGAGTCGTTATTCTCTTTCTTCTCTGCATTACTGCAAGAGCTCATAAATCAGAAATGTGTTCGGGTGATGCGAGTGTAAAATCTAACGCTTCATCAGATGTCAAATAACGAATTTCGCTAAACTCTTCTTCCGCTCTCTTTGAGCCGCTTTCATTTCTTTCTTTGTAGTTCAAGGGGTTTGTTGATTTTTTATATTGCTTATACACAATCATGATAGCAATGAATGTAAAAAATACACTTGAGACAGTAATCACAAGTGTTGTGATGATAAATGATAACTTTTCATCGCGTTCTGTTTGCATCATAAACTTTTCATTCGTAATATTGCCAGGCTCAAGTTCATCCTCGTCATCTTCAATCATATCGTGTTCATCTTCAATTTCAACCAAGTCACTTGATGTTGATTTTTCTGCATTTTGTTGATTTTCATTTGATTCATTTTTCTTTTGTTCGTTTACAATTGTGGTTGGTATGGTTGTAGAAGTTGTTTTTGTTTGTTTTGTAGTTGAGGTAGTGGTTGTAGTTGGAATTGCAGTTGAAGAGCTCGTTGATGATGCAGTAACATAAGTAATTTTACTAGAGGTCATTGTTTTTGCTTTTGTTGTTGTTGCTTTTGTAGTGATAACAATTTCAGTCGTTTTCAATGTTGTTTGAGTTTGTGTCACATTATTTAGAGTTTCCGGCGTGGTTTCTCCCAACGATGAATCATCTCGACCACAAACATCTAAAAATAAACGTTTTTGTTATCTAAAATAAAATTTCCAGTAAATAACTCTCTGTTTACCTAGAAAATCAGGACAACATGTTGCTTTTGGATCACAATCGCGTGAGCAACTGCATGTGAGACTTTTATTTGTTGTGAGATGAACATTCGAGTTGTTGCTCTCTTCGAAGCATCGATTGACACATGAATCAATAGAAAAAATACTATCACTATTATCATCATTCTCCTCTTTCAAATCCATTTCCTTTGTATCAACATCACTATCCTCATTATCATCATCAATATCACAGTCGCCGTCTGTTAACAGTGATACATCGTCTATTGCAATATCTGACAAGCGAGTCTGTCCACTTGTCGCTTCAATGATTATCTATAGCAAATTGAATTGAAAATATTAACTTTCAAGTTAAAGGTTGTAAAGTTAGTTTTAATATTATTTTGATCATTTTAAAATCAAAAGTATAGAATTTAGGTTAAAAAGGAAAAGATTTGCTAGGCTAGAAATTTTAATTTTGATTAATAATAGATTTTTAGATTATTTGTGATCAAGTTGATATAAAAATCTCTACAAGTAAAATAGCAAAAACCTTCATCAGTTCTTTACTGTTAATTAAAATAAAATTTTCTTTTCCACTATAAATAGCAATTTTCTTAAATTCAGAATGATTAGAAAATTGAATTCATTCATTCTCAACTTGATTGGTAGTGCCACTGACATACATACCTGAAAGCTTTCGTTGAAGCGCTTTATCTTCCCACTTCCTTTGTGCCATGAGTTCCCTTGGGTACCTGCATAAGACACATTCACATATATTAAAATTGTGCACAGAACAAACAAAAAAAAGTAAATTTTTCTCTTTCACTCTTGTTATTTTCATCTTTCTCGCATGTTGCTCATCAACATGACAACGAGTGAATAAAAGAGGAGAGGAGAAGTAATTGAAATGGAAAAGAGAATTTTCCCGCTAACCTTTTATCTCGAATATAAGGTAATCATTTTTCGCTTCAGCTTCCATATCCTCAATTAGAATATCTTGCAATTCCATGCTCTCGGGCTTCACATAAACTCTCAATGTTCCAACACTAATACCATACATGTGATAATAAAGTTCGAAGCAAAGTTTTGTTGCATTGACTTTATACAGTGGAGAAATGAGTCGCGCCTTTTTTGTATAAACTTCCGCATTTGTATTTATGACCATGTAGTGTCCTTGAAATGGTAATTTAATTGTGTGATCCGCTGGCGGACCAGTCAATATCGATATTGTTTTATTATTATAACCACTGCGACGTTCAAAGTCTAAATCATGATCTGTGTCATGCATCCAGCCACATATCGATTCACCTAAATTGATAGAAGAAAAAAAGAACAAAAGCCATAAAAAAATGTCATGTTTTTAGCTTTTCTTTCCGTTTTTGTCTACCCTCAAAGTCACATGATGTCGATGGTGAATTGTCAGTTTCCTTGCACGTTCCAATTGTACGATCCCAATTTGTTCCATTGCAATGAGCATAACTGCTTCCTACAATTTCATAATTTGGCTCGCAAAATAGCATTGCTGTAGCGTTTCGATTCAAGTACGTTATTTTGCCATTATCTACTGTGGAGACTGCTGAACATCCGTTCTCTATATATACAGAGACAAAGAGAATGGAGAAAAAAGTTTGAATCAATTTCAAAGTTAGAATTCAGTGGTGAGGAAAAAACTTACTTATGCATATGGGAAAATTGTAGATTGACCATCGTCCATTTGAGCATTCAGCGTAACGTTCACCTAGTCGATAGTAACCCTTATTGCAATCAAATCGAATCATTTTGCCTTTAAACATTGGCACACTGAATCCATTAACGAGCTTTGGTGAGCTGCATGTACGAGCACGACTGCCACGTCCATTTCTATCGCGATCTGTTGCACCATTCTGTCGACTTCGCTGCCGTGTGTTGTATGCTAAGTGAATTTTTTTTTTAATTTGAAATTCAAATTTAGACGAGAAAAGTAAATTCAACTTACCGCAATTTCCACTAGCAATAAGAAGCACTAGAATGTAAAATTTTATTAGATTTCTCATCTCTCTTTTTTCTTTATATATAAAATTTAAATTTATGACTGTGGAAATGTTAGTAGCAATGGAAATTTTTTTACTAAACAACTGAATGACAAAAATATGACTGAGTGCTACTGTAAGCTGTTGCTTCCTATTCATGAGAGTTTTGCATAGAAATCTACTGATAAGAGCATTAAAAAAATACATAAATGTGTGTGTAAATTTAAATTTATATCTTTGTACTTCTCCTATTTTTAAGCTCTTGTTCTCTTTCTCGCTGTTGCTGCTGCTGTTGCTCTTGGATGTTATCAACAATAATTTATTCATGAACAAACGAGTGTACGACATTTTTTCCAATGTTGTTGTTGTCACAAACTATGCCCGCAAAATGTTTTCTCTCTTTTTCTCTTAACATGTGATGGTACTCTTGTGTATACATTGAACATTTCTAATCACAAGAGCATGAACGTGCATGTCAATGGGTGATAATGTTTTTGGAAAGAGCTGCCGATGATGAGTTAATTCTAAGAAAGTTTATTGCTCACAATGGATATTTTTTTTATCTCATTATTTTATCAATATTGCTGCTTGCTTCGTAACAAACACAACAAAAAATTGCATCACGATCAGAATCTATAAAATGGATAAAAATTCTTCTTTTATTGTTAAAATCAAGAAGTGACTTGGAAATTTTTCGCATGAGAAAAAATGAACAGTTTTTTGCTCTTTTTATACTGTCCATTACAGTCCAATTGCTTCATTTCTGTTATTTTTTCATCTCTCTATTTTGAATGAGAATTTTTTTTATCTTCCCCCTCTAAAGACACGAGATATTTGAATCACGTTTCAAGTTGCAATGTTGAATGAAGAAAATGAGAAATGAGTGAGTGTTTATGGCAGCTTCTGCTGGTGCTCTCTTTAATTTTCTTCTGTCTTGATGAAATGAAATGCTCTTTTGTTTAAATTTGCAATTTGAATTAAAACATTTATTTGAATAACTTTAATTTTTAAGCTAAATATTTTAAATAAAGAAAAATGTTGACAGATTTAATTCAACTTGAATAGAAAGTTTTGGGATAATGAAAAAGGCAAAATCTCTAGAATTCTTTTAAATAAATAAATTTGTATATTAAAATGAAAAATAAAGAGGGATAAGAAAAAGAAGGAAAAATTATTAAGAGGATAAGAAGCATAAATAGAAGAAATTCTTTTCAAAAAATATAGAAAGCATTTCTATTTCCATTGAATAAATTCAAAAATACGATCACAAATACATTTTGCAGAAAAAGCCTAAGATGGAGAGAGGAGAAAAAGTTGACAAATCAGATTACAGCTTCCTTTCTTCGAATTTTTCTGATTCCAATCAAATACAAAAGTCGACTTAATGTGTCGCCAACTCAACTGAGTAAAAAGAAGATAGAGAAGGAGCAGTAAAAAGAGAAAGTGAGTTGATGGCAGGTGAGTGAAGCTGTTTCTCGAAAGTTTAATGACTGTCTAAAGCTTTAAAAGTAAGAACCCATTCATCAAGTTGAATCATCAAGAGCACTCTTTTTTTCTTTCCTTTACCGCTTAGACTCATATTGAATATTGAATGGAATAATGATGATAATGTTATACCAACCGTTAAAAAGTAGGCTTTAATGGTGGTAGCGATGTCACGCTCGAAAGAGAGAAGAAGGCGTGAAGCAAAAGTTTCTCAATTTAAAGAAAGATTTGAGCTTAATTAACTTTTCTCGCACTTAGAACTGATGATGATGATGATGATGATGATGATGATGATGAAATCAAGCTATTATTGAGTGAGTAACAGCCATTCAAAACTGCGTCCTTTCTCGCAATCCCTTCTTTACAACTTTCTGATGGGTTCAGGTTATATCTTTTGTAAATATTGAGAGAAAATCTTATATTCTCTGTGCACAGAAAATTTCTTTCTCATTCCATAGCACTTGTATTCAGAAAGAGCTGTTCTATAGCCTCATTGATTTGACGACAGTTTAAATGATCTTTGAAAAACAAGCATAAAAGTAGAAAAAGAAGGAAGGCATAGAATACTTTTTTAAACAACTTTCTCTTGAGGGTTAAAGGACAAAAATAGAGAAAAAAAACTTTTTTTCCGATTGCCGTCATGCTTCGAATAAACATTTATAGAATGATGATAACATCCCCAAATAAATGGTTTTTCGTATGAGAGTAAGATATAAAATTTGTTAAAACTAGTTTTACTCGGTGTTAAAGAGAAGCGCATGTCCTACAGCAAAATCCATAGGATCAGTAGAAAATCAAAAAATGATTTCTATCCCATTGAGTTTGACTCAGAATGTTTTAACAAGTCCCAAGTTACACGAATATTTTATTGTAAATTTTGATTGAACATGAATGAAAACAATGTGAAGATACTCCGATTAATAAAAAATTCTAATTTTACTGAAATTAAGTTGTTTTAGTTTAGATTTAGTTGTGATAATATTTTTCTAAAAAAAAATTTAAAATTTTGTGAATAGAAAATTTTATTAAAAATAATCATAGCGGCAGGGTTGGAAAATACAGATTCTGTCACAGATTCTGTTACAGATTTTGACAGAATCTGTTCTGTCGCAGATTTTTTCTGTAGACAGATTTTATCTGTCACAGATTTTTATCTGTCATCTGTCGACAGATTTTATCTGTTACAGAATTTTTCTGTGAACAGATTTTATCTGTGTTGTAATGTTTACATTTGAAAAATCTTTTGATATTGCTTAATAATGAATTTATATCA
>JACWBX010004255.1:735-13676 GCA_014622435.1 Polypedilum pembai
CAATCGGTTAAGATTTGACTGAGCTAGAGCGGTTTAAGTAAGGACAAAAATGTTATTTTTGTCAAAACACAAAAATTGTCATAACTCGGCAACGGAAGCACCAAAAAACATGATTTTACCCATTTTGGAATCGTCTAATAATGCTCTTTCAGAAAATGCATTCAAAAAATTTTTGGAAAAATTTTCGTATTTTGCCCCATAGTGGATTGTAAGAAACTGAAATTATTTTCATAAAAATGAGCAACAACAAAAGTTCCCGACTTTTTTACGTTTGCTCATAATAAATCTCGCAAAGCACTTAATATTTAAAATATTGATTTAGTATAAATTCCTTGTAAACAACGTAAAAGTAAATATAAAATCGATATTTTCTCTGTTTGCTATCGCTTAATTCATGCAATAATCTTTTTGATCGCTGATTTATTCACTGATCACATTTGTACATAATTTACTTCTACTTAGTGTACAAAAGGAAGATGTTGATGATTAATTTCACAATTATTAACTCCTAATAAACAAAACGGATATCTATAAACAATTTATTAATCTAATATCTAACTATAAACATAAGGTCGTGAGTCAATACTGAAATCAATGACGTTAATGTTATTAAATGAAAAAAAATTATTTGACCGACTGTTACCTTTTATAAGATATATTAAAATCATTTTTAACAAGTCAAATGTAAATTGCTTAAAAAAATTTTACTCTTATTTAAATTAAAAATTCAAAAGCTTCTTTTTTAAATAATTTATATTTTACTTTAATCTTAAAAATCATTGAATTTAACACTGAGAAAAAAATTAAATTCTTGAATAAATACATATCAAAGTACACAGAACCATCATTAAATTTTAATGAATATTTTTTCTTTTTCTAATTGGATTTTATTTCTTAATTTAGACATAAGACGATAGCTTAACGTCTTTTGGAAATTTCATGTTGAAAATCCAGCAAAATATTTTTATACACATAAAATTCTAATCAAGTATTGTTTCAATTTTCAATAAAAGCTTAGAAGCCTGAAAAAATCACTACAAAAGTAATAATCTTATAAAAACTTACTCATTATATGCTCAAGATAATTTTATTCTTTTATGTAATGAAAAATTTTAAATTAAAAAAATAACATTCTTAAAGAATGAAATTATTTCTATTTTAAAAATCAAAAAATATTAGTTAGACTTTTTTTTATCAACACAAATGTTTACTTATAATAATATATAACACTTTATGGTGTTGAGAATCAAAACAATAAAGTAAATAATTTATTTCTAAAATTTACAAGTTTGTAATGGAGTGGAATCTACATACACGAGGCAACATACAGTGTAAAACAGTCGGTATTTGGGAAAATCAATAACTAAATATGATGACGTTGAAGCTTTTTTTAGTTTTTCTGCTCTCCTCTTTGTAGTTCTTCCAACTTACAATAAAAAAAAAAGAAATAGGTAGTGAAAGAAAAAGAAAAAAAAATAGAAAAAAACGCAATAAACAAAGAGCTTTAAGTATTATTTCATAATAGAATAGGTAGGCTGAATGAGAAGTTATTTATAAAAAGCCAATTTAAAAACAATTTGTTTACAATGTCTATGTATAAGCGGCAGCAAAATGTTCAAAATGAAAATTAAATTGAGATATATTAAGCTGTCGTGTTCGTAAAAATATTGAAAGACATTATTTTTTCTAAACTAATGAAATGGATCAATTAATTATTTTATGAAAAGAATTATAAGTTACTGATAATAAAATAGAATTTTCAAAGTTGTGACATTTTATTCTTGTCATTTTGAACAATTTCCTTCATTTTTATTATTAGCATTTACAGACAATGGCTAAAAATTTATTCTTATAAAAAGTTCAATGAACGAATTTAGAAAATGAGACCGCTTAAAAGTAAATATTTCAAATGCTTTCAGACATAATCCATTAAACAACATTTTGACTTAACCTTCAATCAGTATAGTGTGTTAATAAGTTTGGATCAACATTTTCATAAACAAAACGTCGACAGCATAATTTTTTATGCTGAAAATATAAATTTTTCTAAACTGAATATTTGTTTGAAAACTTCAACCCTTTTCATTCTAAATGAAGTTCAAAATTCTCTAAAGTTCATGTAAAGAAGAATATTTTCCCAGACTGTAAATATATTGACCTTTTTTAAGCGTTCTCTACATAGATAAATTCTGCAAGCCAGTTTTTTTATAGAATTCAAAAGTCCTATTAAAAGATTCTAAGCAATTAAAATTTTTGACATTTTGGTTGCTTAATTATTTATATTAGAGTGGCAAAATGGTAATGAAAATTTTGAGAATTTCCTGAATAGTGGCTGAGTGTGCATAATTTTACAAAATTTCATTACTAAACGAAATTTGAATTGTTGTTTATGCAAAATTTTATATTATATATCATAAACATATAGTCACTTTATTTTTTGTAAATTCTGTAAGTCTGAGAGTTTTCATTTTAAAGAACAGCCTCGGAGCTCTCCAACTGAAAAAGTGATAATTAAATTTTTAAGATATGAATTTGAAAAACGTAAAATTTTAAGAGAATTTTTAAACAATCAAAGCTAAAAACCTTTAATTATTGATAACAGGACTCCATTTTAATAAAGTAATTATTGTCATATTAAACTTTTAACAGTAGAACATAAATATTTTGATTTCGAACAATTTTACTTAAAATAATTTTTATAACTTGCTTGCTTTCAAATTTAAATTTTTCTTAATTATTATATTACTAATTTTTGTTAAATATAAGCGTCAACTAGTAAAACTTTTTTTAAACTAAATGAATAACGATTGAATTGTACCATCAGGAAATATAGAAAAGAGAAATTAAAGCAATGAGTAAAATTATATAAAAATAAATCAAAGTTCATTGTCATTGTCCACATGAAGCCTATTACATCACATATATGGATAAAAAACTCCTTCAACTACAGTTAAAAGTGTGTGTCGAAATGTATAAATGCCAATTGCAGAACTCTCATTTCTCTCAAGTGACATAAACACATGAAAAGTTGGCTTTGCTTTTGCCAAAGCTTTTATGAATGAAAATCGCACATCTGATTACATAACTTGAATTATATTTTTTATGCATAAACACACACGCAAAAACAATTATTTTCATAGTATTGTACTGAAAGTTTTTGGAAAATGGGAAATGTGTGCACATTTGTGTGTATATGTATTGGGGAGCATGAAAAGGAGTCACTTACCCAATAATATTTTAAAAATGGTTGCTATGTGTCTGTGTTGGTGTGTGTAAACGTCCAAAATATCTGTTCTTCTTTCGTCTCTCCTTAAGCTTTCTCTTTTTTTCTCTCTTTCGTTCACAAACACATGCACACTGACACTAACTTGAAATAGCAAATTTTTCTTTCCTTTTTTGCTTCTTTTGGGAATTTTTATTTATTAACTTATGAGTTATTTCTTTATATATTTTTTCAACTAAATTAAATCACAGACATAAATGGTTTTAATATTTCTACGCTTTCATATTTTTATTCGGTGGCAACAATATCTTTATTTCTTCATTTTGAGCTTTTTTGATTGAAGCTTCTCACATTTATGAGACGATTAAAGCTTAATTTTTATTTATTTCGTTCACTTTTATTTCTTGAAAAACAAAAATTTTATTTTAGGAATCAAGATGTAAAGATAATAATTTAAAATGGAGTTTTAAAATGACTTTAGATGAGATTAGAAGCAGAAGCAATTGTCTCCCCAACGCAAACTTGTCCTTTTGGATGGAGTATTTTTAGTTCTAAAATTTCGTAGCCCGCACATGTGCTTTCAATAATTGGTTTTTATAATTTTCTACTTCACAGCGAGACACTTAGATAAAAAAAATTCCTAATTTTTAAAACTTCTTATTCGTTCGTCTTCCTCCGTTGAATTCCTTTTTTTACCTCACGTCACATTAATTTTTTCGAATAAAGAGAAATTGGATAAAAAATATTAACTTTTTTTTCTTTTTTCTGCTTTGATATCCTTCTTTATGCTTAATAAATGAGGAAAATGAAGCAGAATATATGCTTATATATATGATTGTATGACACACGAGAAAATCAACAGAAATAAGACTTTACCAGCCGAAAGTTGAAACGCGTCTGAATTGAAAAAGTTGGATTTTCTCTCTCGTTTGCTCCTTTCTCACATTTTCCCCATATTGCTTCTGTATTTGTGAGTTTTTAATTCATATTCAAGTTTGTTTTTCATTGTTTCATTTTCATCTATGTTTCAATTTTTAAATCATTTGATTTACTGTTGATAAAAAATAAACTACTTAACTCAAGTATATTAATAGTAAGAAAACTATTATGAAAAAAATAATATTTTCCTTATATTGCACGTGTAAATTGTTTTGAAGCTTCTATGAATTTCAATGAGATGACAGTTTACTGATAAGATAGCATACTCATTCTATATAAGCACATAATTTTATTACTTTATTATTTGCATTGCTAAACGAGCTTGTTAACGCAAATTGATAAGTCTGATAATGTCGGTACACACTTATTATGCAGTCTCATGCCTCATTTGTGTTTTGTGCTTTGAAGTGATCAGTAAATTTTTTCATCAGTCATGAATGGAAAGGAGAAAATTACAAAATTGCCACGAGAAGTTTATGAGAAATTGCTTCAAGAAATTATTAAGAAGGAGTTAAATTTGTTATCAGAGGATTGTGTTAAAGAATACAGTGCAGGAGCAGCTAAAGGTGATAACTATCTTGGAATCGTTTATCGCATAAATGTCAAAAGCAAGAAAGATAAAAATTCCGTTCTGAACGTCATTGCAAAACTTCCACCTCTCAGCGATGCAAGACGAGATCAATTTTCAATTAATGTTTGCTTTACACGTGAATGTGAATTTTATGATGAAATCATACCAATGTACAAAGAATTTCAAGAAGAAAAAGGAATTGATGTTAAAAGCGAAGGATTTAATCACACTGCAAAATGTTACAAAACATTCACTGAGGAACCAACAGAGGCGCTATTTTTAGAAGACTTGAAAGCTCTAAATTTTGAAATGTTCGACAGAATGAAGGAAGTTAAAAAAGACCAAGTTCTTCTTGTCATGAAAGCTCTTGCAAAAATGCATGCAATTAGTTTTGCAATTCAAGACCAAAAACCTGAAAAAATTAAATGTTACACTGAAATGGTGGACTTTTTTATTCATCAATGTGAAAATAATAATTCTTCAATGAAGCTTTGGTTTGATACGCTAATGAAACAAGGACTTGATGTGTTGAAAAAATCTGATAATTTGGATTTAATAAAACGAATTGAAGGCACTGTTCAAAATGATTTAGAAAAAATTATTAGAGAATGCACAAATTCTAAGGAAATAATACCGTATGCAGCAATTAGCCATGGTGATGTAAGGAAAATTTCAATTTTATGACTTCATTTAATTTCTATTTTTTTAGTGTTGGAACAACAATATAATGTACAAATACAATGAAGTTTGTATTTTACCTAATCATTTAATTACGTGTCACACAAAATTTAAATAAATTTTATCTTTTAGAATGGAGATGCAATTGATATTCGTTTCTTAGACTTTCAAGTAATAAGATATGCTTCACCTGTTTGTGACTTAATGTATTATATTTTTGGATGTACAAGAAAGGCACTTCGAGATAAATATTATCAAGAGTTCATTGATGTTTATTATGATGAGTTATCTTCATTCATAAAGAGGTAAACAACATTTATTAAATTCGTTTAAAAAGTACGTATATAACTTCTTCTCCACAGACTCGGATCAGATCCAAAAAAAGTTTATCCAAGAGAAATTTTCAATGAACAATTGAAAAAATTTGGTAAATTTGGACTAGCTATGGCTCTAATTGTTTTGCCAATTTTTACTAGTGAAGTCGATGACATTCCAGGTTTTATCTTCAAAAAAGTAATATTTTGATTAAATAGACAAAAAATTTTTCTATTTTTAGATATGGATGAAATTGCTGAAAAAATTAAAGAATTTAAAAACACAGATAATGGTGAAAATAAGTTCGATGAAAGGGTGTTGGAATTTACTTCATCAAAAACTATTGATAAATATGAGGAGAGAATGATGGAAGTTTTTAATGATATGTATCATTTGGGTTATGTTTAAATTTAATCTGTAAAAGATAAAGGAAGAAAAATAAAAATGTATATGGAATAATTGAACATTTTAAGTTCCATTATAATTTATTTCATTCACATTAATTTTTTGAACTGTTATGCCACAATACTTTAAATTAGGTTTTGAATCGATTTTTAATCGTTTTAATTTGTGTCCATTATTCAAGTCATCCAAATCATATTCAAAATCACTTTCACGATATTTAATATTTTTTATTTTTGAGCGACATTGTGTCGATGATTTCCGTTTGTTCTTCCGATTACTTAATATGTATCGAGCTACAACAATAAAAATAGCAAAATTTTTATATGTATGTAAAAGCTGTGATGTCACAAAAAAAATTCAAGATGCATGATGAGAGAATAAAGATGATAAAAAAGGACGCAATTACCAGTGTTTATGCTTGAATCAGAATCCAAGTAGTCACCGTGTTTATTTCCTATTGATGATGAGTTTTGCTGATTTGTTGATGTCTCTGATGGCGGATTTTTATGGTTCTGATTTATTTCGAAAGCTTGAAGTTTATCAAGCCATTGTACAACTTTGTCAAATTTATCAAATTTTTGATTTTCCAGCATCTCTACATTCTTTACTATTAATTTCGTTGTTCTACTTCTCGTTTCCATTATAAAAACACTTTAGAGACTCAAATATTGTGTATTTAACATTAAAACTTAATGACTAATATGTTTTAAATTGATGAAAAATTTTTCTTATTTTTGCGTTTTAAAGTGAAATTGGAAAAATAAATATTCTTTTTAAAGAAGTAAATTTCAGCGGGACATTTTGTCTCAGCGGGGCATTTTGCTGGATCAAGTGGTTATGGAGAATAATTGAGTTTTTATTTGGAACAAATTGTGACCGGTTTGATAAAAGTTAAAATTTTTAAAAAATTTTAAATGATTTTTTAAAATTTTTAAAATTTTGAATAAAATTTTAGACAGCAAAAATGTTAAGAATTTAAATTTTGAATAAAAATATTTTTAAATTTAAAGTTTTTGAAAATATTTTATCAGAATGCAATTCATCATTGACAATGAATCAAATAAAACATCGTGAAGTTGTGTGCAAATTGTTACCCAAGAAAATAGAACTTTTTTAGTGAAAACACACAAATTTTTTTGCTCCAATAAGAAAGCAAAATTTCTTATAAGAACATTCTCAAAATAATGTTGAACTATAGTTTAACAATAAAAAAAGTAGTATAGTGTCAGCATGTGCGTTAAAATCAATGAAATCACCAAATCTTTGTTAATTTGATCTCAAACGAAAAAAAAAATTATGTCAAGAGCAAAAGTTTGAAACGAAAAGGAAACTTTTTCCTCTTTCTCTCACTTATAAGGGCAGAGATAATTCATATATTTAAAAAAAATTTACATAACATAAAAAGAAAAAGTAAGAAGAGAAATCTCACTTCACTTGACAAAACAGCAACATATTTAATCTCTCGACAAAAATTAAAATTTGTCTAAAAATTTATTAACAACACCACAAGTCAATCTTATCATCACACGCTAAATCATGATGAATGCGAAAGCAATTGAATGTCTTCTGATCACAGCGAATTGTGGAAGTGTTTTTGAGGACGTAAGTGAAATTAAAATTTAAAATATGCGAAACGTATACGCAAGTTTACACACATCAATCAACAGTCGCCCGCAAGATTTCCTTTCTATTTTTTTCAATATATTTAATCTACTGGCCTTAATTCAATTTCACTGTAAAAAGTGAGCTCTTTCATATGCATTGTTACTTGTTTCTACATCATTAGTACCTAATTTCCATTCGATACGCGATGTATAAACAATATTTATTTTTGTTGCAAAATTGTATGAATAAACGTAATGACATATGAGCGAAGCAATCGTTCTAAATATAAATGAATGTATGTAAATACACAACGAAGCTTACGGCCTAGCTTCCAATCGATAATGATAGTGTACGCTTGTACGAAGTCAAAGCAAAAATTATTAATAAATCACTGACAAATGACGACATGTGAAGAGCATTTACGAAGCCGCATGCGATCAGTGAACTGTGTACTACAATACAGTGACTATTTACACTTCTTCTTTTTTCTTTTGATATCATGACAGCCGTCAAGGTTATTGAAAAATTGGATTGCCGAATTTTTATCACATGTGGAAAAATGCAAACCCGAATTTATTGCCCTTCATCTACAAGAAGTCGGTGGGAAGACTTACGACAAATCAATGGAATATGTGCAAGAATTCATTAAAATTCTGTGTGAGTCAAAAGAGCTTGCGGAATATAACAAAATACGTGTCTTTCTCGATGAAGATTACAATTCGGCCGAACATTTTACAGTAAGTTTTATTGAATAGTTGAGTGAAAACATTTTCATGCATGTGTATGAGTTGTTGCTGTTGTTTTGCGTCAGCAAACTGGAATGTGTTAATGAAATTATCATTTCAAATACACTTGTCACATCACCGGAAAAGAAACTATCAAAATTAATAGACATATAACTCATTCACACAATACGATCATTTTCACATCACACTGTGCATGAAATGAAAAGAAAAATAATAAAAATAAATCACGCACATGCAAGTGTCTGTTTATATTTCGGAAAAAGGCATTTGATCAAGCAAGTGAAATGAAAATGAAAAGAATATGTTTACATTCGCACATACAGAAACTGTTTTCCTCTGTTTTCGTTCTATGCAAAAATTTGTTGTGTAAAAATGTAAATTATTATTTTTTTGCCTTCATAACTTTTTGATGCAAAATAAATATTTTTTAATAACTAAAATATTTTTACTTGCTATTTAAAAAACTCTTTTATTATCTTAGCTGTTATTGACGCTTCCTGAAAATATACATTAAAAATATGAAATTTACGTTAGTAAATTGACGTACTATTAAAAGTAAACTATCTGTTTTCGAATAATCTACCCATTTTTATAAAACAATAGATTATTTATCTTTATCAAAGAAAATACTCTTATTATTCATCATCTTCGCTTTAACCGGTATTAGAAATCATTTTTTTCTTTCTTTCTTCAAAATCATTAAATTTCCTCTCTTCTTCACACTTTATCATTGACTTTTTATTTTCTATTTTTAGGCATTAGGCAATTTATATTTTGCTCATGATTCAATCAAAAATATCAAAATTTGGAACTTTTTAACGCACGAATTTGAGAGTGTTGAAGGAAAAACAATACATACAGGAAATATTGAGTCAGTTGCCACCAAGGAGAAAGCCAAATTTCCTCAAAATTTTTTTCCTGAATGCAAATGGAGCAGAAAAGGATTTATTAGAACGCGATTTTGTATCGAGGGCTCAACATTTGATTTAATCAACATTCATTTATTCCATGATGCGAGTAATTTTATTAGCTTTTCGGAACAATATCCATCGGTAAATAAATAATTGTGTGTTTATTTTACTTACTTATTTTTATAATTTGATAGGTTTATTGTAAGAGCAGACGACGTGCATTGGCCTATGTCTTAGAAAGAATTCATAAAGATCAAGCAAATGTTCTAGTTCCATTTTTCATTTTCGGTGATTTCAATTTTCGATGTGATAATTTCGGTGTAGTAAAAAAACTAACTGAAGATCTGATAGAGCAGCGAATTCCACATCTTAAAACAGATCACACAAAAATTCAATTCCGTGATACAGTTGGAAGTGTTAAATTTACATTGGCTAAGAAAGAATTTACACATACAGATAATGAAATTTTCAAACAAGACTGGCTAAAAAAATTTGACCGTGAACTAGACCCCCTGACTGAAATTCTTTATGAATATCCTATAACATTTTCACCAACCTATCCATTTGAAGAAAATCCTGACTTACCAAACAATTATATGCCTACACGTTGTCCAAGCTGGTGTGATCGAATTTTAATGACAAAAGCTGCTAGAAATTTAATTCAAAGTGAAGATGATTGTGAATATGGAATCATTGGAAAAGATATTTGTATGGGAGACCATAAGGTAAGCAATTAAAAGAATTAGTAGAATTTTAAACTAATTATCACTTTCTTCTTCTTCTCCTTATTTTCTTATCTTTCGATATAGCCGGTTTTCTTGAAATTACGTTTAAAAACAAATCAAGGTATAGTCAATAAATGTGATCACATGCAAAATCGACAAGAGAGTTATAAAGAGAATTATTGTTTAAAAGAACCAAGCTCAAAGCTTGCAAATGTTTGTGAAATTTGTTTAAAACACTTAAATGCCATTATAGTTGATACTGATAATACGATACCACTGCCACTCGCATTGCAAGCATCCAAAAATAATCCGAAAATGCCTTTAATTAGTATAAATGTAATTGATGATGAGAATTTAAATATATGCATGTGTAACATAACCGACGATAGAGAAAAAGGTGAAATTTGTCCAAATTGTAAACAAAAGAAATCAAATAATAATCGAAAATTAGTTTCGAAACAAACAATGCTCGGAGATGTGATTGTGAATCGAATTGATAGTCAATTTTTAAGCACTACATATTCATCTAGTCCATCTGAAATGAGAAAACTTAAAGATCCTTACACACCTGAAAGTGTTGAATCACATTCTCCCTTGCCTGAAATGGATGAAAAAGAGTTCGGAAATTTTATAAATAGCACGAGTGAGGATGATGAACTTCTAGGAAATATGCGAGAAGTAATTAAACATAAACATACAAATGAAAATAAGAATGTTGAGTTAATTGATGAGACTGAAAAAATTGGCGCGGGAGATCTTCAAAATCAATACAATTTTAATCACACTGTGTCGCCTAGTCAATTGCAGACACGATTAGAAATTCTCAGACGTGAATCCCAATTAGAATTAAGTTCAAAAAGTAGTAGCAGTGGCAGTGGATCATCAACTTCAGAATCAAACAAAAAAGAAAATTCTTCATTACATTCAAAACGTTGCTTGTGTTGTTCTTGTGCTATATTGTAAAAAAAATATTATTATTTTAATTTTAATGTTATATTTGAGAGCTTTTTATTTATAGAAAAAAATATTAAAAATTTATATTTTTCATGAGACTTAATATTTTACTTGTTAAGAATGTTGTGAAGTCAAAGCTTGTCACAAATATTTCCTCGAATGTGATTAAAATTATGAATTTTTTTTGTAATATATAGTTAATTAAGAAGAAACAACCACAAATCGAATATTTTTGATATTTACATACATCACACACTCGCATATTTAGCCTAATATTTTAACATAGTTAACTTCAATTGGATACTCTTATGAGTTGATCATACCTAATAATATTCTACTATAAGAATTGTATAAAAAGTTTTTATAGATTTAAGTTCATAATTCTCATGGGATAATTTTAAAAATTTTGCTTTTTATATTTTCTTTTTACCTTTTTTCGGTTTTTCCAAACTAATAATTTTTAAGAAAGTGAATGCTCTTCAATTATTCTTTATATTAAACATTTTATATTAATAAAAGCTCTTTCCAGTTTATTTCAATTATGATTTTTCTTTTTTATTTCATTTTTACTTATTATTTGCTGCTACTTATTGGTGGTAGGTGTCTAAAAATAATCAACATGTTTTCATGAAAATGTAAAAATAACTTAATATGTTCTTTTTCATCGAAACAGATACTGTGATCGAAAAGCAAGTGTGGAAAAGCAAAATCAATTTACAAATCTTCCAAGCGCTAATGTCAGATTCCGACTGCAGCAAGCATTGTACAGTCGAATATAAAACACGTTATATAAAATTTATTAAGAATTCAGAAATGTGTTCTTCGAGTGATGTGGAGCATTGTGAAGTAGAAGAAGAAGGAGAAATAACTGCAGCAGACGAATCAACAGGTGAAAATTTAGATAAAAATAATGACTTATTAATGGAGCAAATTTTTTTGGAAACAACTGTTTGAAAATTTTAAAGAAAATGATTTAAACATATTAGAAATTTTAGTACTTAAATTGTTGTGTTCAACAAAAACCATTAAGTTTATAAGAATCATAATGTTTTCCCATCTATAAAATAAGCAGCATCTATTGGAAAAAATATAATGCATAATCATGATCTCAATCAAAGAAAGAAATCTTGCCAATAATGTTATTATTCAGAACAATTTTGAAACAAAAGAGTATTGCGTTAAATGGAAAGTTATGTATGTATACCTAATATCAATCTAGTTAAATATTCGTAGATGTTATAGCGAATTGACGTATTTAATAGTAGAAAAAAAAAGAGATTACAATATATTTGAGCTAACAGAGAACGTTTAAGATATGTTTGATTTAAATGCAAACTTTTCGATTATATACATTCATTCATGAATGTTTTTTCATATTCACTCATCAGTTACTTAAATACACAGCAATATAAAACATTCATGAGAAAAAATACAGAAAGTAGAAAAAATTGTAAGCATTAACAATGAAATGAGAATATGAGCACGATAAAGATAAAGAAAGTTATTCAAGTTTTAGAGAATAAAAAATCTAGTCAAATTAAAATGATGCAAATTTTATATACCTACTACCTAAAAGTGTTATGCATAATTCTAGATGTTATTACGTGTGTGTTATTGAATGTTAAAAATATCTAAATGTTAAATATTTAATAGCCTAAATACGAATCAAAAATATCATAAATATGAAAAAAAAAATTGATGAAAGTACTCAATTGCGGATGTGTGTACTTTAGCGCATTTTTGGCGCCCAGATCAGTGTTTGTTACAAATAACAGAGTTAATTAATTCGTTTTTAGAAACAGAGGCTTTACCTTAAATACAAATGATAAAACAAAGTTGAGTTGCAAAACTACATGTTTAGTTGTCAGC
>JACWBX010004255.1:21187-47440 GCA_014622435.1 Polypedilum pembai
CACCCAGCCGAACAGCCGAACAGCCGAACAGCCAGCCAAAGTGAATATAATAGCGTATTTTTTTCAAAAAATGCGCTAAAAATAAAAATTTTTCCTTTATGCATGTCAATTTTATTTAACATGTAGATGTACCAAAAGTGTCCTCTTTTAAAAAAAAAAAAAATTTAGTAAAAAAGACATCGGAATGCCATCAAACTTTATACATGTGACAGGTTTTGGCAGTAACGAAACGAATGGATGTGACTTAAATGATCAATATGTTTCACTTCGACAAACTCTCATAGGAGCAGGTGTATCTGAAAGTCAATTGAATGATAGAAAAACGATAAAACTTATTAACAAATTTTTAGAAAAAAATAATAAACCACCACCTCTACCAGAAAGAAATCCGGTAATTTATGAAAAAAAATTATGAAAAACTTTAATGTTTTTTTTTTTTCAGAATATTAATAGAAAAAAGCCATTACCACCTTTGCCAACTGATTCATCAAAATCAGCAATAGCATCATCTTCTATCATGAAAGTCTCAACTTCTTCAATATCTTCTTCTAACACTTCAGCACCACCTGTGTGTTTAATTTTAAAATTCAATCTTTTAAAATTTTTACATTTTTAATTTTTTAGCCACCACCCCCACCACCACAAGTTTTTTGTGAAATCTCCAAGCCTGAAATGGTAATATCTGATTTCTTTGAAAAATATGAAATAATTTTTTTTATAGCTTTCACCACATACTTACGAGTCATTAAAACAAGAACAAAAACTGATTCCTGTTAATTCAGATTCAAGAGATGAATTATTAAAAGCAATACGTCATGGAACGGTTCTTAAAGCAGTAAACGCGAGTGCTGAAATAAAACCATGTGAAAAATCTTCTGGAAACGAGACAAACATTTTGGAAGCATTAATCATAGCGTTAAAAAAGAAGGAACCTATAATTCGAGGTTTATCTGAATCTGATGAAGATGAAGATGAAGATGAAAATAATCTTGATTGGGATAGTTAAAATATATAACAACATTTGATTTTTAATGAAATTTTATTTTAATCAATCTCTAGATTATACTATATTATATATGTGATGAAGGATTATGATAATGAGAGAACTTATCAAAGAGCACACGAAATCTAATTGAATCACTTTACAAAATATTTTGATATTTTTTCGTAGTTTTTTACAGTTCTAATTTTTCTCAAAATATTATTATCCAAAAAGACATGTATGTGTGTTTTGAACTTTATCAATAAATTTTAAGAAAAGCTTAAATTGGCTGATACCAACTGATTTTTCCGTTTAAGCAACCACTAACGCATATTGGAGCACGAGGAGAAAATCGTGTCGACACCACAATATCAGAATGTTGATTTGGTTTAACTACTATTTCATAGAGTTTTTGAGGTGCCATTTGATTTTTATAATTGTGATTTAAAAGCACATTCAACTCATCACATTCTTTATTAAAAGACAACAGTCTAATTCCTTTTTTGAATGGCGAACAAATTAGCCTTCCATCGTTATTAAAACAGAGTTCTTTTATAAATCCCTTTCCTTCATTTGGTTCCGAACAATAATATAGCAATCGACGTGAATTCTGTTTGATATTTGGTCGTCGAATATTTCTTGGATTCATTGACAAAATACCAGTGTTAATACGATAAGGTCGTTCTGTTAATGTTCTTCTACTTCTTTGATAAAATGGTATATTGCCTGTCCATAAGTCTAAAATCTCTTCTGTATTTATAAGTGAAGGTCGCAAATTAGGTTGATACGGAATAATTTGAATCTCATCATCATTATCAATAGCATTTTGAGGTTGTCCCTCATTCTCATTGATTTGTTCTTCCTCATAGCTAGCGCCAGCATTTGAATTGCCAATGCGATTTGATTGATCACTTGTACTGCTTGTTTCGTTACTTGTATCGCTATTATTACTTGCATTACTGCTAAATGGTATAATTTCAGAATTAGTTTCGCTTCCATCAGGAATAATGTTATCAAAATTTTGCAGCATTTCAGGAACAGCTGGTTCTTCATCCTCCGTATCAATTTCCTGTATGTCATGAACACAAGTCCATTCACTACTCTCATCGTAACTATTGTTTCGACTTAGAACACACCAACCATAAGGATGAATCTATATAAATAAATAATTTAATTAAATTAGAATCACATTTAAAATTTACAATTTACCTGTAATGAACTTAGCACTTCTGCATCATTACCTTTAGGAAAATCACTCACAAGCTCTATCAAATAAAATATTAGTTTCCTTTCACAATACTAATTGTACATTTTTTAGCTCACCTATTCGATTTGTTTTCTGATTTTTACTAAACAAATGATCATATCTAGAAGCAATAGGAAGAACTTGTCTTCTAACTTGCATAAGACGATAAAGATTAGGCTGCAAATATTTAAAACACACAAATTAATTTTAAATACTATCATATATATATATAGTTGAGTGATGTTTGAACCTGCCAGTTGTTATCAACTTATACTAATTATTATATAATAAGTATTTTAAAATTTACTTTGAACGTTTTGATGCTCAATACATATATTTGAGTGTTTTAGTGCTCAACACTTAGTATGAGTGTTTTAATGTTAAGTCTACGGAGTTTGAGATCTTTAATGCTTAGCACTTATTTATTGAGTATTTCAATGTTCAGTATCATTTTTGAGTTTTTCGATACTTATTATAAAATGTATGTGTGTTTATGCTCAATAGTTTGTGCGTGCAATTTAAAAGTATATTTTGACAAAAGAGGGCCCCAAAGTGGGATTAATCCACTAGTATAGAAAAAAATGTGCGGAACATGAAATGAAGAACCAAAATCAATTTTTTTGCGGTCTACAATTGCTCAATTCTTAGTTAGTCACAAGAAGAATAAAAAGATTCCGGCTTATTGGAGTTAAATATTGTTGAAGCATGACGTCACACGCTCAACAAGTCTACTATTACTTGCCAACAATACAAAACATTTTCTTTCGCTTCACTGTAGAATATTAATCGACCGTATAAAATTTGGTGATTGACGTGAAGAAGAAATGAATGATTACTTATGAGACAAATTACTATAAAACTAAATATTAATATATTATGAAGCGCATGTAAAATTCTTAAGGTAAAAATTTAAACTTACACGAAATCCTTGCAAATCTCTCGCCAATGTACTTAAATCTAAATCATGAATTATTATTAAGTATCCTCCTGTGGTACATATCACTAATTTTGTGCAGTCTGGAGCTAAACGACATCGCATTAAGCCTGACAAAATAAAAATAATTTTTACAACTTTTTTTTAATATTTCATATAATAACAAATACCAGGTGTGTGAAAAACTTTTTGATAAGTTAAATTGTTTTCAGTATATGAATTAAGATCCCAGGTGAAAATTGAGCCATCAAAGCCGCTTGTAACCAGCAAACAATCTCTCTTGCTATACTCAATATTTTTAACCCAATTTGAATGTCCTCGAAGTGTTCTAATTTTTGATTTGAGGTTTCTCATATCGTACAATGCTACAGTTGAATCATCGCTGCATGTCGCAAAAAGACGTTCATCAAGAAATCTATAAGTAAAAAAATACAACAATGTGTTGAAATTGACTATTTTACGATCGAGCGTTGTCGTATTTCAGGTGAGAAATGCGTAGAAGATCAATGAAACATTGTATCAACGAATGAACTTGCATTGGTGCAATCACATATTTCATTTATCACATCTACATCGTTTACATTTAAGTATACTCACTTAATGCAATTAACACAATCACTATGAACATCATCTAAAAGTTTGATAGGTCGATGATTAGTTGTCTCATAAAGTATTACGGCCTTCTTCTCACAAGCAGCAATTAGAATTGAACTAAAATATAATTAAAAATATTGTTTGTTGATAAGTTTTATTTGTTCATGTTAAGAGCATGTTCATAACTATATCAATGTTTGAATGGCTATGCATAAAATGCATTTAAATATGCAGGAAATATGTTTATTTAGATGATTTTAATTATGGCTGCTAACGATTGCCATGTGAATTAAGCCTATAATTTTCGAGGTGACAATAATGTTCGATGCAATGATAAAGCTATATATTTTTTTATTTGTATGCATCTAGTATTGAAATGTCGCGTCAATGAAAAACTTGCTTTTTCGATGTGTGTAATATAAGAAATGTTACTTTTTATAACTTCAAAATTGAAAATACAAACACTTATTCATATTAACAATCAATACTTTTTTAAAGCTTATTGCTTTTAAAGACTGATAATGAACATTAAATGTATGCAGCACGTGTAAGACGCTTTTTCTTCTTTCCGCTATTACTCAAATGTTTTTCAAATAGGTTTTTCTCCACTAGTGCGACATTGTTTGAACAACCATATGCAGTTAAGTGACTTTGAACAATACACAAATAATAATATATGAAGCAGTGTCAGTGTCAAGGAATTTATAGACCATGAGAAGAGAAGTAATAGCATATATTACTTTTTGATGAATAAGAAATATTACTTTTTCGATACCAATAATAACGATTTAGTTTTTTGTTTATTATATGCTTATAATATCTAATATCAACTTATTCCGAGTTTGCAGACATTTGATAAATATGAAGTTCATTAATTGTCTTTTATTAAAAAATACATAGATATATTTATTTTTCAAGTTTCTTGACCTGGCAAGAGGAAGTTTTAATGTTTGTGGTTTCAAAGTAATAAAGCCTGCAACTAAATTTTACAAACAAGTCCAAGTATAAGATGATTACATACTCACTTTCATTTTAAAAAAAAATGTAGCAACTATCTATTTATAAATCAGATATATGAGTTTTGTGACTGATTTACTCAATAAACTACAATACTTTCCAGACTTTATAACACGCAAAGATATATCTAATCTTGTCTATAAGTGTTTTATCGATTATTATTATCATATATACTACATACCCATCGTAATTAAATTCAAGTCCAAAAATTCCACCAGCTTCATAATTGTTGATAGGTGAGCTTTGAGCTGCAGCTATTGATGAATAAAGTGAAGAATAAATTTTTGAATAATCGCCTGTTTGAGATCTAAAACTTCCAAAAATCTCTCTCCGTCTTAAATAACTCAGAGCCATTATTATGTATTATATTTTTTTTGTCAAAAATTTATCTGTAGGCTATCACTTCTATGAGCACAGGATTTAATGTAATATTATGAACCAGCAATTTTTACAATTCTTATTCCATAATGTTTTTATTTTACTATTGAAATCTTAATTCCAAAATAATATACAGCTTCAACGCTTGTTTATTTTATGAATCAATCGACTACTTGCTTTAAGTAACATGCTCTTAAGCTAAACAAACATATGAAAATAAGCTACAAACAGCAAAATAGATTTTCTTGATTTTATTTTCGCGAAACTTTTGTTGTTGTTAAGTGTATACTGTCTTCTCTCGATGAAAATGTTCGATTTTCATACTTCAATTTTTCATTTAGTTCTTAATATTTGAATATTCAATAATATAATGATATTATTCTATTTTAAATAATGTTTTAAATTTAAATTACAAACAATATTTAAGTTATCGATAATGATACTAATCTCGAGTGAAAACTATACTTAAAGAGTACGTACGTAATTTTTACTAACCGTTTTAATGTAAATAAAATTCAAAAAAGTTATTTTAATTTGCAAGAAAAAATTCAAATACGTTGTTTATTATATCGTGATTATAAAATCAATTGTTTATTGATTCTTTAGAGTTATTCCGAATATACTTAAACATTTAAATATTAGGATTTTTTTCGTCTAAGTTTTACGTATAAAATTATTAGACCATATATCATTTAATCACAATGGACGGTAAATATTGCATTTTATTGAAATATTTAAGAGTATTTTTTACATAAATTAAGGTTTAAACTATGAATTACTTAACAAATAATTAGAGTAACATAAAAAACTTACATTTTGTATTGAAATCAAATAAAAATTTTGATTTTATTGTGGCGGCTTATCTTTTTCATCCTTTTTCAAATTTAGTTCGTAGAACTCGATCAACTAGATCTAAATCAAATCAAGAGGTACAGGAGCTGTCAATACCAACAAGAAACACTCGAAAAACACGAAAACAGGTGAGGAAATATCTTAGAAAATCTTTTTTTTTATTTTTTGATGATGTTACAAAAAGCGTAGACAAGCGTTGATGTTATCCGCTTTGTCCCCGATATGTCTTTCTAGATTCTTAAAAATTCATGAATTTAGAATGATGATGATGAAATTGCAAGGGCCAGCTGATAAAATATAGCTGAAACATAAACAAATTCAATCATGACGGTAGAAAATAAAATAAAACTATTTGTTTTTAGACTGCTGATGAAGAACAAGAGTCACATGAAGAAATAAACGATTCAAGTGAGTTGATTGAAGGAGGAGGCGATTTTGAAAATCAACTTGAATTGCCACAAACAATAGAAGATAACGGTAGCTCCAATTTTGCATTTGATGATACAAATCAAACTGCCGATATTGAAAAAGAAACATTTATTGCTGATTTAGCTGAAGAAGAAAATGCCAATAGCCTTCCATCAGCTTGTGGTGAATTGAATTCGATACAAGATCTTAATAGCAATAATCAAGACGATAATAGTGCTGGAATCCAAGAATCCATCGATGGAGAAGACTCAAAAATGACAGATGACAAATCCGAAGCCATTGATACAATTGCGCAAAGTGAGGATATTAAAATGAAAGATGATCAAGCGACTGACCTAGATGCAGAAAATATTTCCGAAGATGAATTACCTCAAGCAGAAAAGCCAAAAGTAAAAGATGCAGAAAACATTTCTGAAGATGAATTGCCACAACCTGAGAAACCTGAAGTTAAAGATGCTGAAATGGTTAGTGATGAAGAACTGCCCCAAACAACACCTGTTAAAAAAGATGGAAAACGTAAATTAGAGGATTATGATCCAAGCGACCCGACCACGAATGAAGAAAACGATACGGTGGAGAAAAGAGTTAAACGCGAGGATGAAGGTATTTAATTTATGAAAAATTTGAACTTTTTTCCATTTTATTTAATTTTACAGAGTCCAATGAAAAACAATATCGCTTACCAGATTTAGAGAAATATTGGAAAGCAGTAAAAGCTGATTCTGAAGATTTCAATGCGTGGACTGTTTTACTGCAATATGTTGACTCTGAAAATGATGTCGAAGCTGCTAGAGAAGCATATGACAGCTTTCTTTCACGTTATTGCTATTGCTATGGCTATTGGCGAAAGTATGCGGACTACGAGAAAAGAAAGGGCAGTTTAGAAAAATGTGATGAGGTAAGTTTGCATTAAATTTCAAATTCAATTTGCATATTAAAATTTTACCTGTAGTGTCGCTAATGAAATTGTAACGCGATATATTTAAGTGTTAGGATTAAATTTAATCAATTTTTTTTAATTATGCAAAAACAACAATTAGAATCGATTATTTTCAACAGCTCTATTGTGTCGCTGTTTAATTTTGAGGGCACGCCATCAAACACTTGGATTTTTCTTGTTTCTGATGCACTTTGATATAATCTACCTTCATGTCTACATTGTGTTCCTTTTAAACGCTAGCCGATTAGGAAAAAAAAGACTGAAATACTTCCGAATGAAATTTTTTGTAAAAACGTATTGTGATATATTTATTAGATATATTGTATGTTTTTGATCACAAAATAATATAAGATGAATTTTAAAACGTATTGTTATATTATTTTAAAACAAAAAGAAAAGATATTTTTTAGTATTGAACAAAAAAATTTCATTTTGATCCCAGCACATATGATTTTTTAATGATTTACATAATTTTGTGGTGATACATTACTCATTGAAAAAATATAACATTAGACTTTAGAGCATGCAAGCGTAAGTATAAAATGAAATTTTAAAATTGTGACGAAATTCTTTTGGAAAGAAAAATCCAATGTATTGTGAGATTTTTTTTATTAACCACAATGAAATGTAAATGATTATGATATGATATGATATGAATTTTGTGTAAAAAATAAGATCTAACTAGTTTTTAAGTATCTCATTGGCTCATTAAGGTGAGGGCGGCGTTTTGTGAAAATTGTTTTCCACAAGGAGCAATTTAAGCATTTCATTATATTTTTTAACTAAAATACTAACAAAACATTAAGTTTCTTTTTCTCTCTCTTTCTCTCTATTTCAAATCCTGTAAAAAATAATTGTATCATCAATAAAGGTGTTTGAACGAGGACTCAAAGCCATCCCATTGTCGGTTGATTTATGGATTCATTATTTGACATATGTAAAGCAGAAGCATCAAGATAACCGCGATTATGTTCGTAGCCAATTTGAGAGAGCATTAAATTCTTGTGGTTTGGAATTTCGTTCTGACAAGGTAGATTGGAAGTAAATTAATATTACAAGAAACTAATAATCTTTTTTAAAGTTATGGGAAGGTTACATAAAATGGGAAAACGAAGAAAAAAATCTTTTGAAAATTGTGGACATATATGATCGTTTACTTGCTACACCCACACAAGGATATAAAAGCCATTGGGAAAAGTAATAAATATTTTTCTACATTTATATTGACTTAATAATAATTTTTTCCCAGCTTTCGAGAGTTAGTAAACAACAATCCTGTACAAAAACTCATTCCAATTGAAGATTTTAAAAAATTCCGTGAAGAAGTTCGTAAAGACAGTAACGAAAAAGGTGATGATGAAATTCCGCCCGGTGAAGACGAAGGTAATAAAACATTTATCAAAATTCGTTAAAACTTTTTTTTTTTGTTCTTTTAGCTGATGATCATGTTCGAAGCGAAGAAGAAGCCGATGCAATTCGTAAAATGATAATAAGTAAAAGAAAAAAGATTAATAAGGCTAATGTGGAAATGATTAACAAGCGTTGGTCTTATGAAGAAGGTATCAAGCGTCCATATTTTCATGTTAAGCAACTTGAGAAAATTCAATTGAAAAATTGGAAAGAATATCTTGATTTTGAAATAGAGCAGGGAAATAAGAAAAGGATTTTGGTTCTTTTCGAAAGATGCTTGATTGCGTGTGCATTATATGATGAATTTTGGATCAAACTGATTCGCTATTTGGAGAGTAATAGTGATGATTCTGAATATGAATCAAAACTTCGTGATGTCTATGAAAGAGCGTGCACAATTCATCATCCTGATAAAGTTAATTTGCATGTAATGTGGGCTGCATTTGAAGAAGCACAAGGAAATCCCGATAAAGCTGCTTCGATTTTGGATAATATTGATAAAAAACAGCCACATTTACTTCAAATCGCATATCGTCGCATTAATTTGGAGCGTCGTCGAGGAAATTATGATGCTTGTGTAAAGCTTTATAACCAATATCACTCCAATGCAAAGAATAAAAACATTGCTTCAACAATCGCTATTAAATATGCTCGATTCATGAATAAAATTAAACACGATTTTGATAAAGCAGTTGAAATTATGAAAAATGCCGTTGAAAAAGATCCTTCAAACACACGACTTGCTTTACAATTCGTAGATTTAGTTTTACAACGAGAGAATGTTGACGAAAAAGAAATTCTTGGAATTTTGGAAAAATTCATTCAACAAGACGGCTTGGATGTAGACCAAAAATTGTTATTTGCACAACGAAAAGTTGAATTTCTTGAAGATTTTGGAAGTTCAGTAAAAGAATTGCAAGAAGCACAGAAACTTTTGCAAGTTGCTTTAGAAAAGTCAAAGGAAAATAAAAAAAAGCAAAGGTATTGTATTTTTATGTTATTTGAGTTTTTGCTTTTTTGATATTCACTTTTCTTTATTACAGCGAACACGAGTCTTCATCATTGAAGACAAAATCAAAAGATTTATCGAGCAACGGTTCTAGTACAACTACATACAGTGGCTCAGCTTATAATTATCAAGGCTATTCAAATCCAGCATATTCGACAGGCCAATGGGGAGGAAATTATAACTATGATTATAGTCAATATTACAATCAATCGTATGGTAACTATCAACATGGTTATTAATAAATTTGCTATCCTAAAATTGATCCCGTAAAGACAACATCTACCTTTTTTTATATTCATTCCCCGAGTAACGTATTTTTAGTTACAGGGGTTCATATTTGCCTATTTTCATATAAGGTTCAGTGCATTTTTTGTTGAAATGAAATAAACATTTGTCAGAATTCTAAACTAAAACAACTGTTTTTTTATTATTCATTACAAAAAATAGCATTAAAAACTTTATTTATCTACCAAAAACATTTATAATTAAATTATGTTTGAATAAATATTTACATATACATTTTGTCGATGATATATAATAAAGTCAATCAAAAATAATACAATTTTGTGCTCTACGCCTTGGTATTGCACGTAGATCTAAATCAATAAGAGTTCGAAAAAAAAGAATCATTCTAACTCTAACATCTAAATATATAACATAAACAACAAAACATTTTTAACTTATAAAGAGGATGTATGTGGTGATGAGAGGAGCTTTTACACAGGCTTATTTGTTCCTTGTAATTGCTTTCTTTGTTTGTAAAAACTGAATTATAATCAGATAATATTATTATATGTTAGTTGAGTATATGAGATTATTCTAATAATTGTCGACTTATTGTTGAAGAAATTTGTTTCTTTTTTTTTGGAATGCCATAAATTATAACAAAAATGAATTTTTGATATTAATTGTAGTAGGTACAAGCAAAAAGGTCTTCATTTTGAATCACTCACTAGACTTTTACAATTTTTATTCTTTTTGTTCTATATTGATCATGAATTTGGTAATTTCACCATAACTTCGCTCTCCGAAATGAGATGAGAAAATTCAGGAACATGAATTTGAATCGGCAATGTTGTATTATTACTTGTTAGCTATAAAAATTTGAGTTTAATTGAAGATCAAAAAGAATAGATTTTTATGTCAACTTACATGAAGCGTTACTTTCTGCTGAAGTTGTGGTATAGTTACGGTTGCATTATTATTTGAGACTTCTTCATTTGTTCGTTGCGGAGAACCGTTAGGAGATGGTTTTTCTCGTTTAATTATTGTCGTTGCTAAATCAATATTGCCTGCTACTTCATGAGATGATTGTTGTTGCGAACTTGATCCAACTGAATTGGCTTCTTCTTTTGCCCTCTTTGATTGATGTGACTAAAAAATATTAAAAGATATTTGATTGAAGTTTTTTTTAATATTATAATCACAAACCTTAACATGTTTCCGTAGATGATCCTTACGATAGAAGCCTTTTCCGCATTCAGAACAGATCTAAAAAAAAGATTTAATATTTAACTGATTTGCATTTTTCATCTATGAAAAATAAATTACCTCTGTTTTTAATCCACTATGAATTACAGCATGAAGATTCAAATGTTCTTTTCGTTTGAAACCTTTCATACAAACCTGTATACATTAAAATATATTTAAAATGAATGGAAAATCAGAAAAAGATTAATTTAATTAAAGTTACAAACCTGACAAACGTATGGACGTTCAGGATTATGTCCCAATTTATGTCTTTCAAGATGCTCTTTTCGCTTAAGGCCAGCACCACAAATGTCACAAATATATCTAAAACATTTATTATTTTTTAAATGAATATTAAAATGATCAAAGAAAAAAATAAATAATTCACCTTCTCTCAATTTTATGAACAGCTAAATGTTGTTCGAGACTTTCTTTTTCCGCATATGCCATGCTACATTCGGGACAACAAAATAGCACTGTTCCATCAATTGCTGTTGCAATATGCACTTGCCCAGGTTTTGGTCTTTTAGGTTTAGGTGGTTTCTTTTTTAACTTTCGTTTCTTTTTCACTTTTTCATTTGCATCAGTTTCCGGTTTTTCATTGTCTTCAATACAATTTTCTGTATGCGATGAATTTTCGATATCACCACTTAAATCGGCACTTGTGTCAGCATGATTAGATGTATTACTATTATCGGGATTATAGTTATTATTAACGCTTAGTACATTATTATTGTCACTCAATTGAATTTGTGTCACAGCGTCGCTATACAATTCCTTTTTAATATTAATACCCTCCGTATTAAATTTTAAACATGGTTGCATGTTTAGACTACGCGCTTGAAAGAATTCACTAAGATCAGTCGTCAATGGATTTGGTGCGGAAATTGTGACGGGAGCTTGGCTCCAAAAAGAAGGCTCTGTTTTAATATTTATAGTTCTTCGTTCTTTGTTCAAATTCTCATCACTATCAGATCCTTGTGTTTGTTGTTGTTGTTGCTGAAGGGCTTGTAACTGTTGTTGAGCAGCAGCAAGGCCATTTTGTTGAGCAAGAATTTGCAAATCTTGTGGCTGAATTGCAGCCAATACAGTCACAGGTGCGGTACCATCGGGCATTTGATTTGGTAAAATTTCTCCGTCTTGCGGCGAATATGCGACCGTTAGGACTGTTGTTCCATGCTGTTGTAATCCGATAGGAATTTGAAATTTTGGCGGTGGTACTGGATTCGGATTAAGCACTTGAATTTGAAATGTTTGAGTTGCATCGCCTGGTTTGGTTGGCGGAATTGTAATTGGCAGTGTTATATATGTTTGCGTTGGATTGAGTGCAGCAGTTTGTGCTGTCATTTGCGGTGGTTGAGTTTGAAGAAATTGCACATTTCCATCATTTCCAGGTACAAGACTCAATACCTTTAAATAAAATTCATAAGTTTAAAAAAAATAATAAACATTACTACATATTTGTGAGACTGTATTTTTAGAAAAATTATTAATTCAAAAGACAAACCTTTCTTTTGGAATAATATAAATGTGAAAAGTTTTTTTTAACACATATAAGTTTTTTAACTATATAATTATTTAAAAATCTCTTCATCATGAAAATTTCTATAAAAATATATTAGGAACAAAAACATTATTAATGAAAGTAATAAAATAGAGTGAGATTAAATTAAAAGAATAATAATGAAGGAGATATGAGAATATTACATAACGATGCATTGAATGTGGGAAAATTGACAATACTTATATTTTCTTCTCTGTTTTAATGTACAATATTCAAAATTCGTAACCAGCCAAATGCAATTTTCCAAGACAACAGCAGCGACGTCAATGTAATGCCAAGCATTGCCTAGCAAATCGTTAAATGTTAAGTGAAAGTTTTTTTGCTTGTTACATTCAAGTATGGAAAGAAAATAAGCAGTAATAATAACGAGCGAAAATAAAGAAAAAAGAAAGAAAGAAAACAGATTGAATTGAAATCTAAAGTAAAAGTTACAATTAAATCTCTGGTTGGAATGCTAATGTTTTTTCTTTCCGATTGATTGTATTCATGTGTTTATAGAAATGATAATAAATTAATAATTTTCCTATTGCAGAATTTAAAAAAACCACAAAAGATTAATAAAAACTTACCTGACTTGGCGTAGACAAATTTTGAGCAAATTTTGCAAATTGATTTACATTTACGTTTGCAAATGATGTCGTGAATGGCGAGAAATTCATTTTACTAAACTAAAAGAGAGAAAAAGAATTTGATAAAGCATATTATTCACACATATGATAACGGAACATTTTTTCTCTCATATAATTTTCATTAAATTAATATTTAGACAATAAACGTCACAAGCAAAGTGAATGAGGAGGAATAAAATGTTGTAAAACTAGCAGGAAATTAGCAGTAATTAAACACTTATCGAATCAAATAGAAATTAGCTTATGCATAATGTAGATATATTCTGGACCAACTCAAGGATAGAGTGATTGTCTCACCTCAAGGTAATTCTCATTGTCGTCCATCGCACAACTATTTTCTGATTTCTCAACCATTTGGAAGTAGTTATTTTAAGTTTGAAGAAAAAAATAAAAGCCAGCAATGCAGACGTATGAATGTATTTTTTTTTTTAGTTTCTTCTTTTGCATACAAAATACTGTATGAAATTATTTTTCGATAGACTATCAAAGATTTGGAATAAAAGAACACTATAATAAATATTAATGATGATGATGTCGTCAAAATTATTTGCGTTCTATTTATTTTATATTTATTTATTTTGTTCGCAGAAATATGTAATACATATTGACCATTTTTATTATATATGACTATCAAGTAGTAAATTTAACACAGAGATCAATAGTGGAACGAAGAAATTTATTTACTTATATTCTTCGCTTATTGCTGATACAGTTAGAACTTGTGATTGATTCATTAGGATGAATACTAAAATAGATAAAAATATTTTTCTCTCTTCTTCTTCATGCTTTTTTACTCTCTTTTAAAAAAATATTCACAAGAGCATGTTAATGTCGATTGATCAGTTATTCACAAGAAACTGAAGATGGAAATGAAGTTTAAGTATGTTGGAACCCAAGAGAAGAAATTCCAATTCCAACAATTCAGAGAAAACAAGAAAAAAGAAGAAAACATAATTTTTTCTCCAAACAATATACATGTGTAGTTGGTTTGAGAGTGGAGCTATTGCAAGTGAAAAAGAGAGAAGTCTTTTTTTGCAATTAGGTGAAAGAGAGAAAAATGAACCAGTTAATAGTAAGCAACACGTTGTATTTTCAATTTTTCAATGAAACGCTTGCAATGGAATAAAGAAGACTTGTAAAAAACGTGTATAAGAAACTACCAAAAAGGTTTGTGTATGTGTTATTTAAACAAACGGTTGTTTTGCCAGTTGTTTAAACGGTGTATTCATTCTCTCTCAATTATTTACTTCATTTTTCCAATATATAGTAAGAGAGACACCTCAAAAAAACTCACGCATAACAGTATGTCGTGTGTGTTTTAAGCATAAATGCAATAACAAGTAAAACCTGAAAGAAACGGAAAAGAATTCTGATTCAATTGTGTTGCTGATATATTTTTCTGATGAATGTTAACTGATAATGAAATTTCATCGGAATTGCAACAAAACATATACTTGTGAAAAGGTTATTCGAATTCAATATTTAGAGATTTTTGAATAAAATCATAGATCTCTTATATATAAAATTGATATTAAAATATGGTATGATTACCTGTCACTTCTATTATAGAATTTTCATACCACTGTTATTTCATTAAAATTTTTCTCTTCCTCTCTTTTATAAACACAAACACACTGACTGTCTTAAAACTCTTTAAAGGTTTGCTTGCTACTACTTTTTATATGATTAACAGTCTAGCTCTCTCTCTCGTATTTATTTTCTTCACGATCATTTCATTCATAAATACAAATAACTCACTTTACTGCTGTTTTGAGAGCTTGTTTTGCTTCATGAAAATTTAGAAAGTTTCTTTTCTCTCCATTAAATTTTTTAAACGTCACTCTCTGTATAAAAGTTTCTAAGCAGAAAAATGAAAGATCTCATTTGGATTATTTTACTTTGCTACTGCCTTTGTAATTAAAGATTGCATATTTTATTTTTGTATTTTTTTTTCCTTTATTATACACAACTACTTTGCTAAGTTTTCTTTTTTATATGAGATTTCAATATTTCAACATTTACAATACCATTTAGACATATTTTGAACTGATAAATTTTATGATTTGTTTATATTTTTTATTAACTTACTCGTCACTCAAACTTTTTTATTCAAAATTACATGGTTTTCATATTGTTTTATATTTAAACTTCATAAGATATGTGAAACACAAATACTTGTAAACACAATAAATCTAATAAATTCAATTTATATTTTCAATATCTATTAAAATATAATAGAAATTATTTTTCGACTTATTTTTGCTCTCTTTAGCTTGTTCTTTTTCTTGGTTGTAAGTTTACTGTTGTAAAGTGCTGAATTGAATTGAATTTCAGCAGTTCAGCAAAAAAAATTTGTAAGCAAGATAAATAAAGCTTTGATTTTATTCATTTTTAAACGATATTTGATAAATATTTATTTAACAAAATCTACAAATAAACGTTTAATGATGGCAGATACATGGACAAAGGCGGCAGAAAATCAAGAACAGCTGGAACAGCAAGAAATTCAAAAATTAGTATGTATTGAGCGGCATTTTTACTTATTGCAAAAATTGCAAAAGAAACATGTATATTCTTCATTTAATATATTTTTTTATTAGAACGAAAATGTTAATAACGTGTCAATCAGTAGTGATAATAAATCAACGGCAACTAACAAGGATGAAGAGCCTGACGAAGTAAAGTAAGTATTTTATACATTAAAAAAACTGATTTTTGTGTTACAAGAAATTAATTCTGATTTTTTTTAATTATTTAGCTTGGCTGAGGCTTCGCTACTTATAAAAATCATTCGAAAAGGATTGATTGAAACTGGAACAAGTCTTGACATTCAAAGAAAAGATCCCAACTCTCCACTTTATTCTGTAAAAACTTTTGAAGCACTTCATTTGTAAGTATTAATGCTATCGTAATTCTAAAACACGAATATTTGAACATAATCATTCATTATTTTAGGAAGCCAGAACTTTTACGTGGTGTTTATGGAATGGGCTATAATGCACCATCAAAAATTCAAGAAACTGCTCTACCAACATTGATTGCTGATCCTCCTCAAAATATGATTGCACAATCTCAATCTGGTACTGGAAAAACTGCTTGCTTTACTTTAGCAATGTTAACACGTGTAGATACAACGAAAGATTATCCGCAAGTATTATGTTTAAGTCCAACTTACGAACTTGCAATTCAAACTGGAGAAGTTGCAGCACGAATGGCGAAATATTGTCCTGATATACGTATTCGTTATGCTGTTAGAGGAGAAGATATCGCTAGAGGTTCGAAACTGACTGATCATGTGATAATAGGTACATATTAGAAAAAGAATGATTGAATGATTAAAAATGATCAAAAATATTCATAGGTACACCTGGAAAAGTTCAAGACTGGTCACTTAAATATCATGCTTTTGATTTATCAAAAATTACTGTATTTGTTCTTGATGAAGCGGACGTTATGGTAAATTTCATTATTATCATTTAAAGTTTATACTCGCAAATATATTATTTTTATATCATCAGATTGCTCAACAAGGACATCAAGACCAATGTACTCGATTAAATAAGCATATCTCAAAAAAGTCATGCCAATATATGCTTTTTAGCGCGACATACGATAAAAAGGTCATGGAATTCGCAGAATACATTGTTCCATCGCCAATTACCATTCGTTTGAAAAAAGAAGAAGAAGTATTGGATAATATTAAACAATATTATGTGCGATGTGCAAATCAAGACATTAAATATCAGGCTATTGCTAACATCTATGGAGTTGTTACAATTGGTCAAGCAATTATTTTCTGTCATACTCGAAAAACAGCAGGATGGTTGGCTGGTAAAATGGCTAAAGAAGGTCATTCGGTGGGTGTTTTGTCTGGAGAATTAACAGTGGAACAACGTTTGGCTGTACTCGATCGTTTTCGTGAAGGTCATGAAAAAGTTTTGATTACTACTAATGTTTTATCTCGTGGAATTGATATCGAGCAAGTTAATATCGTAGTAAATTTCGATTTGCCTATCGATCAGCATGGCAATGCTGACTGCGAGACGTATTTACATAGAATAGGTAAATGATTTTGATAATATATAAATTTAAATAAAAAAGTCTAATATATAATTATTTTATTGATTTAAATAGGCCGTACTGGTCGGTAAGTTAAATTAATATTCTTAAAAAATAATTTGAATTTTGATAAAAATTATTGTTACAGATTTGGCAAGCATGGAATTGCAATAAATTTAGTTGATTCTGAACAATCAATGAAAATTTGTAGAGACATTGAAAAGCATTTTGGCAAAAAGATCATGCTTCTCGATGCTGAAAACTCGGATGAAATTGAAAAAATTGGATCTTAAGATCACTTTACCTCTATTTTTCATACTTATAAATTACATGCTCATTTTCAAAAAGATACCTAATTAAACATTCTTACATTATTTTGTAATCAAGGATATTAAGAGAATTCTTGTTTTGAGCATATAATGCACATTACGTTTATAAGCATATTATCATAAATTTTTTTGAAATAAATTATAAGACAGAAATAAATTATAGCTTTTTATTATATTTTATTCAGTGCTTAGAACAAATGGTCTATAAATTCTTATATGAATACATGAATTCATTCTTTTTTTAATTGAAAAATCCTCATCGTCATTTAAGGGATGGTGATCATCTAAGAAAAATATAAATTATAATACATGAGAAATTAATTTAATTATCTATTTTACCTATCAGATTTATAGTAGATGTATTAACTTCATATTTAAATGAATGAATTTCTTCTAATTTTAATGCAAGATTAATGCTCCTGCTGATTGCATTTCCTATACTGTGAAGAAATATTTCTCCATGTTCTGTATTTAACATTGTAACACACTTTTTTAGCTGTGCATTAAAATCTGTCTTATTTGTAATATATATATCGTTCGGTCTATTAAATGATTTCGGAGGAGTTCTCTTTTTAATATTATTATTTCTTCTATTCGAATTCATTTTGTTGAAATAACAAAAATTTTATTTTGATAGGGGAATAAAAATTTTATAGCAGTTTTAGACTATAAATAATGTAGATTTTTCTTCCATTCCCCTTTTTGAAAATGTGCTTTTTTTCATTTTCAAAGAGTGAAATATAGAAGTGTAAATAATTAAATATTTTAAAGTGAAAATGACAAAGTTTCGAAGTAAATTAAAGCGAAAGAATGGAGGTAAGAAACTTGCAAAGGGACAATCGTCTCTTTCTAATCCTGAAGTTACTAAACATCGAATGAAAGCAAGGAGTCGATTTTTTTCTACCAATTTGCAAAATAGTAAGTTAAATTATTTGAAATACAAATGATCAATGGCAATCGTAATTTCATAACTTTTTAGAAGCTACTTCATCAAATGGACTTACATTGGAGAATATGGAAAAACATGATGCAATCGAGTCATTTAAAATGCCACATCTCCAACAAGATCCGATGAGTGCAATATCTGGATCTTTAAAAGATTTTTCAATTAAAGACGATGATGCATTTTCATTTTCTCATCGTTCAATGAGCCAAGCTACAACATTTGCATCTCAATTCACTGCTACATCAAATGTTTCTTTTAATAAGTTGATAATGAATTTTCAACCAAACTCACATATGCATAAAGAAATGATTGCAATACTGTCAGCTTTAACAGAAATCATTAAGGAGAAAGGAGGAAATGAGACAAACACTGAATATTTTCTTGCACTAATGCAAACTATCGAAAATGTGAAAGAAGATTCAGATTTACATGCTGCTCTTATGCTTCTTAATATGGGAATTAAATCAGTGCCTGAATCTATATTGCGTAAAAAATTTAACGAAACCGCCGAAGTCTTGCTAAATTTAATTACAAGATTTGTTGAGAAAGACAATAATATTCTGAAAATTATAATAAGCTGTTTATCAGTTGTTTTAAGAGCTCAAGAATATTCACAATGGAAACTAAGTAGCACTATGAAATTCTTTGATGCGATTTTAACTTTTGTAACACATACGAAACCAAAAATTCGAAAATCTGCTCAACATGCTGTCGCTTCAATTCTCATTGGAAGTTGCTTTATGCTTCCTCCAAAAAAAAATGACGATCAAGATGATGAGAAAGAATTATCAATTGAAGCACCTAAAATCATTCATCCAGCAGCAAGTAGAGTTGCCAAATTTTGTGTAGAGCAATTTAAGCCAGAAATCGTCAACAATAATCAAACGCTCCTTTTACACATTCTTACACTTCTTCAATTAATTATACCGTATTTCAATAAAGATGATATCAAGATTATTGCAGAGCATTTGCTCTCTATAATGACATCTGGTAGTATACTTGTTCGAACGAGTTGCTTTCAAACCTTCTTTTCATTGTTCAATTCAAAAGCAAATAATAATAATATGAACTCTCAGATTGTTGGAAAACTTATATCAGCACTTTATGAATACCGACCTGATCGATTAGACTTCCGACAAGTCCTTGCTTGGATTACAGTAATGAAAGCAGCTCATATAAGACTAAATTCTTTGAGTCCAAACGATTGTATACAAGCTGCACCTAGATTTTTCGAAATAGGCGTAAATGATTTGTGGCTCAGTGATCGCAATGAAGTAATCTCTGGTACATCTAATGCACTCAAAGATATTTTAGAAGAATGTATTAAACCAATGTGTTCTTCAGATGAAACAATAACGCCAATCTGCATAAGCTCAGTTAGAAAAATTATATCATTATTAACTAAAGCTCTAACAGAACCATTTGGATTAACATCTAATCATATTCTCATTATTTGTGGAATTTTATTTGAATCTGTTGGAAAACATTTTGGAGCGGAACTTGAAGAAGCACTTACGACACTTGGTGCAAGATATGACGATCAGAGTTCACAGCGAGTTCATATAGAGCATGCTGTTCATTCTGCAATATCTTCCATTGATATTGAACGTGTGTTGAAGTGTATACCATTAACAGATTCCAACGGAAATATGTCAGTTAAACGTTCATGGATTCTTCCTTTATTGCGTGAAGGTTTGCAAAATTCATCAATTGAATACTTCTATCGTAACATCATAAAACTTGCATACGAATGTTATACAAAATGGCAAAAATTTAAAGAAATGGAGAAAAAAGCTGAAGCTCACATATATGAACTGCTTTGTTGTCAGTTATGGGGATTGTTTCCTGGTTTTTGTCGACGTCCTACTGATTTGCACAATTTTAAACTCATCGCAAGAACATTAGGAGATGTACTTAATAAAAATCCCGATTTGCGTGCACCTATTTTAGATGGCTTCAAAGAATTGTTAGAAAATTTTGAGAAAGATGAAGATAAGCAAATATTAGCAAGATATTCTGAAAATTATTTAACACGTTTCTTCAATATATACATATCTAAGCCGGCAACTTCATATGAGCGTGAAATAAGAGAATCAACGTTTGAAGTTTTAAAACTTTATCTCAAGATTACGCCAAAAGAAATTCTTGACAAACTTTTTGATGATGCTATAAAGCAAATGTCTTCAAAAGCTCCTGGTTCGCATGCATACGATTCACTTTTTGATATAGTTGAAGCACTTGCTTTGTATCAATCATGCGACAAAATTACTGAATTATACAAGAGTTACATTGTTACAACTCTCATCAAAGATAAAAAGGATATTGAAATAACAGATGAGGGGAAAAAGAAAGGACATCAATCTAAGACGTCGTTTGAAAAAATCTTACAAATTGCTTCAAGATTTGTTAACTAGTGAGAATAATGGATGCATAGATTTTGTAGCAGCTGAACTCAATAATATTGAAAAAATCTTGAGCACTACTACATACAAAGTTATTGAAGGAACACAGGTCTCTCGACTATCATGTATCAATTTAGTTCTTGAAAAGAAAGAGTCAATCGATATAAATAACAAAATATTGAAAATTGCAATTTCTGAAGCACTTGCAGGATTTAATAATGAAGCTGTTGTAAAGGATGGAATTGCATACAATTTGATAAGAACAATTGGAAAAATGTATCAGGAAAACGAAAAACTAAATGACTTTGTCAACAGTGTAATGGTGGGGTTAATAGGAAAAGACCATCAACTAATTAGCAATACAATTTTTTCACTGAAATTTATTTTACAAGAGTTTGCTGAAAATATGTCAATAGAAACTATAAAATTCATGTTAGATCAAGTGCTTGAGTTCACTGTCAGTAATCAAAGAAATGAAGCTAACGCAAGTCTCTATTTTTTGGCAACATTTACAAAGCTTTTGCCATCACCATTTGTAGCTACTCATTTAGGCATCATTATGAAAGCTATTACGCTTATGGTTGATGATTGTCGAAGGCACAGTCGTCAAGTTTTAGGATATTTGCTCAAAAAACTATGTAAACGTTTTACAGCAGAGGAAATCATTAAATTAGTACCGGGTACAGATGAGTCTCTTCATAAACGTCTCAAAGTTATCAAAAAGCAGATGGCTAGAGCAAAGAGAAATCAATTAGATCAAATGAGAAATAAATCGAAAAAGAATGATGAAGATAATTCAGATGATGAACTTCTGAATATTGAAAAGAAAACTCAAACGTAAGTTTATATTTTGTAAAAGGTTTTTGAGTAGATTTTCATTTTCTTTTTAAATGTTTTTAGAATTGATGATATATTAGCTGATAGCGATAGCGATATGAGTGATGATGAAACTGAAAAGGAAAATACCAAATTAAGGAAGAAGGATCCTGAAACGTATATCCGAGAAGATGATGACATGATTGTTGATCTAGCTGATTCTAATGCTTTTAGCAAAATTACTAGTAATTTACATTTTGACCATCAAAAAGTCCTAAAATTAATAGAAAATTTTAAATTTTAGCTTCAAAATCAAATAATCAACAATTGCGTCAGAAAATAAAACAAAAAGATCCTAATCGTGGATTTAAAACAGCTCCCGATGGACGTCTTATAATTACAGATATTGAAGATGATGAAACTGATAGTGATGATGATGATTTAAGTGGTTACAAAGAAGAAAATAAGAATGAGCTCAACGATGATGATAGTGATTCAGAAGATGAAAAAGTAGGTTCGTCTAAGAAGAAAATAGCTCTCAATCCGTATAAGGCAGGTGGTTCTGGTATTCATCGTCCCTTAGCTGAATCTTTAAAATCTGGCGTTTCGAACTATTCACGTATATCAAAAGCATCCAAAATCAGTCGAGTACCAGGCTCAGAATATAAAGCGAAAAAAGCTGGTGGTGATGTGAAGAAAAAAGGAAAACACGAACCATATGCTTATGTCCAGCTCAGTCGAAATTCGTTGAATCGAAGAAAACGTAAAGCTGCTGGTAGTAGTTTTAAAAATATTGCAAAGAAAAATAAGAAAAAGAGCAAAAAATAAAATTAAAATTGAAATTTGTCATGAATTATTAAAAATAAATAAAAATGAATTTAAAATATAAAATCTAAGCTACCTTTTAAATTTTTTAAAATTAAATTCAAATATACTTCATTTTGATCATGGCGGATTTTATAGATGAAGAGTTTGTTGAAGAAGTTATTCCAACGCAAATAACTGAAGAATATCTCAAAACTATATTTGAAAGTACGGATGAATTTATCCGTAGTTTACGTTCAGAAAGAAAGTATGATGCTGCAAAAAATGTTTCTCGCTTAGTCATCATTTTAGAAAACATCAGTTTTCAATTGAAAGGCGAAATACAAAAGAATGGCAAATTAATAGAGCAATTTGTAGATGCATCATACAGAATAGAACAAGCAACAAAACTCTCACAAAGAGATCACGATGTCATTCAACAATTGAAATCTGAAGTTTTAAATGCTTGGTCCTATTCAGATGCACAGACAATCAGAGAGCAACATACATGCGAATCTTTAGATATAATGAAAGAAAGATTTAAAGAGTTAAGTCAACGATTGGAGAGATATGCTTCGATTAAATATGAAGACGCTGATGATTTTGGCGAGCAAAAGACAACAATACTGAAAGAAATTCAACGCATTTTTATGGAAAATGAAGAACTCAATCGAAAATTTTTAGTGCAAAGAGCTTATTCTGAACAATTGCAGAATCAAGTTGAGTTTGAAAAGGCAAAAAATCGTGAATTATATCGTGAATGGGACTTGGCAAGTAATGATACTCTAGCCAACAGAAGACGTGTTCAAATACTTACAAAAAAAGTTGAAGATATGACTGATAATGAAGAAAAACTTGTTGATAGTTTGTCGCATTATAAAGAAAAGGCAGAATCACGCTATAAGCGTCTAAAAACTCATGAAAAACAAATAGAAGAGCTTAATGAGGAACTCAATAATATAAAAAGTGATAATTTTAACATTAATACGGCTAGAAGTAAATTAGATGCAGCTTTAAAATCATATCTAAGAGAATTGAATGAATATCGTCATGAAATGAAACGATTTCAAAATTATATTCGTTTGAAAGATGACGAAAATCGTAAATTGGTCATAGAAAAAGAACAAGAAGTTAAGAGAAATATAATCATTGCCAAGAAATTGGCATCAACAGAAAGTAATGTTAGCAAACTCGAGCATGAATTGCTTATTATTAGAAAGCAAGCCTTAACTGCAGAAAAAGAAAGAGATACTTTAAATAAAGCTTGCATAAATTTGAGTAAAGAAAATGAAAAATTGCAAAAGAAAAATGATGCTTTTATAAAAGAACATGAAAGGCTAAATACTGTTATATTGAACTTGAAAAACGACAATGAATGTATTAAAAAAGAATATGTAGATTTAAAAATCCAATTAAAAATGTCCATTGAGCAAGAAAAATTTTCAATTATGAATGTGAAAAAACTTAAATCTAATCTTGAAACAGTAGAGTCCGAAAAAAATTTTCTCAATCAAAATATAAAGCAATTGAATGAAGAAATCAAGAAAACTAAAAAATTGTTGGAAAATTATAAAAATGAACTAAAAAATGCAAAAGAACAAATTATAAAAGCGAAAGATGATTACATAACTGCTATACGAAACATGAAAAAGTCAGAATCAAAATTTCAAAAATGCCATGAAAAAGAGTATGATGTTAATTATCGCATGATGGTATATATTCATTCAATAATTTTTTTCTCGATATAATAATTTTTATTTTACACTCTCTAAGGTGTACAAAAATCAAATAAGATCAAATGACTATCGATTAGCAGCTAAAATCAATGATATCAAAACATTAAAGAAGAAAATTAGTAAACTTGATAGAACAATTTATGATATTCATTCGGCCCATTCAAAAACAAAAGATGATCTAAGATTATGTCGCACAGAAGTCACAAATTTGAAAATTGAGAAAAGCAATCTCGAAAATGAGCTTCATCATTTTGATGATAAATTCACAAAACTAAGAACTCAAATCGATATAGCGGTACGCGAAAAAGACATGCTTGCGAATATAATGTACAGACAGGCTGACGAGAAAGGCATTAAAGAAGCCGAAGTGGAAGCTTTAAAAATGACAATTAAACGAGGCGAAACAACATATAATGAGCGTCTCGAAGATATAAAAGTTCTCAAAAATGAAATTAAAAATCTGAGAACACAATGTAATGTACTTAAACGTGGCTTAGGAAATACTATGGACATGCGTCATGAGGCATTTCAACTGCATCGAAAATTACATCAAGAAAAGGTGAAGGTAAAGATGCTTCGTGGGGAAATGAATACTCCTATGAATATACATCGATGGAGAAAATTGAAATCTATTGATCCCACACGAATGGAATTGATTAACAAATGCCAGAAGCTACAGCGGAAATCTATAAGACAATTTAATCAAATTACAAAAGCCGATCAAATCATAAAGTCATTACATGAAAAAATTTCAGAGCAACAAAAAGAAATTCAAAAGCATTCAAACATTGATTTGCAAAAGAAATTAATGTTTACACGTGTAAGTTAAAATAAATTGGAAAAAACTAATTATGACTATTGTAGCCCAATATCTCTTTACTTCTCACAGACGCAAATGAAAAAAAATGAAAAACGAATGAAAGCATCCATTGCGATTTCTCGTGCAATAGAAAATGATGTAAGCTTGAAAGATCGCAGTATCAATCAGTTACAAAGAGATCTTAAAGAATTTAAAAGTCAATTGTTGAAAGAGGTAATTAAACTATGAAATGCATCTCTATACATAATTACAAAAAAGAGAACATCATCATATTTCTCACGCATTCTCTGCTCATCACTACTAGTATTTCTTAGAAATTATTTTGATATAATTAGTATTCACTTTATGTATCGACGTAGAAATTGTTTGTTTTAATGTGAAAATTTTTCTTAGGTAGCTACTAATCAAGAAATAATAGAATATTTTAATACGAGATTTAGCCGTTAAAATTCAAATTCAGGGGGTTGTCTTTTTTGAAAAAAAATCCCCTGAATATGCCCCTAAAACTGCTTCTTAGAATGAAAAATTTTAAGAAATCACTGAATATTATTATTAAGTGTGCTTTATATTATAGTTTATGACTCAATATTTTCTTAAAATTAGATAAGAAATCAAAATAATTAATAATTCATAATAAAATTAAGTTTTAAAAGAAATTTTGTAACGACTTCGAAAAATTTGAATAAAATTTGATCCAGATTTTGGATCAAATTTTATCTGCTTGAAATATTCTATTATTTCTTGCTACTAATTAATCATCTCTTTGTTTGCAGAAACGAGAAAAACATAAATTGACTGAGAAATACCTTCTTCTGAGAAAATTTAAGGAAAATAATCGATCAAACTAAGTATTGTTTTAAAATCCATTTGCGATTGTCGAATTGAAA